>JASDQU010883253.1:0-34112 GCA_032191745.1 Picea mariana
GAGAGAACGTCACTTGCTGGTGATTCATTGAGGTCTTGTAGTACCTCACTATGGCAGCAGCATGTTCAGTTGGTGGGGGCCATGCTGAGTTTGGTATGGTCTGGTAGGATAGACCCATTTCGGGTTGAGGCATTATTTTATGTGCAGGAGATTCATGGTGTTGATATGTTAAAGAACTATACTCCACAGGGCATTGTAGTTCACATTCTGATATGGGATCCAAGGATTGGAGTGCTTGATAGTTCAACATTTTATCGAGTTGAGTTTTGAGTAGAGTGGTAGCTTGGGGAGTTGACTGAGATTCTTTGGCCATTGATCATTCTACTCATCAAGATCACATGGGTGTCATGCGTGGTGAGCACTTGGAGAGACCACATCTTGAGGGGATTCTACCTTGTGTCACACAGGTGGATATGGGACCCCGGTATCATATGTAGTTGGATTCAGTTATTGCTTGAGGACAAGCAATATTTTGACAGGGAGGACTATAATGTCCCCATTTTGGGACATTATAACAATACAACATTTCAGAGTGTTATGCCTACCTGAGTAGCCAGATAGGGGTGATAGAGAGTCCAGGAGATATTGAGGGGTTTATTTGGGCCCTAATTGCATCGATCATCATTAGGATCCATTTCGCATAGTTGGGCTTTGGTTTCGTTGCATTCCGATGATTTTCGTAATTTTGAGTTATTATGGGTCATATCTTAATTATATTCACTAAGAAGGTCATAATGGGCATATTACTTGGAGAAACCTCTTATTGTAATATCTCATCAGAATCGGGAAGAAGAGCACTACAGGATAAGATGATGAGAAGTGACTTTCAGTGGCCGAAGAAGCCATCAGGATGGATAAATCACTTTTTAGAGGTAAAATGGTTAATTAATTAATTAATTAAGTGATTTAATCAAGGAATAGTAAAATAAAGTAAAATTCACTTGGAGGGAAAAGGTCAACAACGAATTAGGGTTTTGGGAAGCTATAAAGGAAGGGTAAAGCAACCTAATTCATTATGCATTGTTATGATTTGATGTTGAGAGTTCCNACTAAGCCAATGAGGGCGCAAGTCAGTTTGAGGGTTTGGAGAGCTGCACGAGATCCGTATCCAGATTGTAGTTTCCTTCCAACCCATTTGAGATCCAACTAGGGTGCTTCTATGAGTAATACTTCTTGAGGTAGAGCCCATTTCTAGGCTCTGCCAAAGAATTTTCCTCAAAGTCAACCATATGATAAGCGCCCTTCTATAAGACTTCTTTCACAATGAAAGGTCCGAACCACATGGGTTTGAACTTGCCTTCCCCGAGGGGATCCTTATCTTGGTCGTAGACCAGGATAAGGTCACCTTTAGAGAAAATCCAAGGACAAATGAATTCATCATATTGACACTTGACTCTTTACTTGTCAGCTTTGTTAGCCAAGGCCACATCACAATGTTGCTCATCGAGCTTCTTGAGATATAATAGGAATTTCTCAAGTGGTGAAGTGTCTGGAAATAACTCTACTGCCAAATTTAAAGACGGGATCTGACAATCTATAGGAAAGACTGCTTCCATCCCGTAAACGAGTTGAAAAGGTGAGAAACCGGTCGCAATATTTACAGATGTTCTGTAGGCCCATAACGTCGAGTACAACATCAAATGCCAATTTGACTTGGCAGAATTGATCGTTCGCTGCAGAATAGTCTTGAGAGACTTATTCACAACTTCCACTTGACCATTCACTTGTGGGTAGTATGGTGATGAATGCTCTTGTCTCAACCCAATATTCTATGTTAAATCATACACACTTTTGTTCTGGAAGTGATTGCCATGGTCAGTGACAATCTCCTTCGGGATGAAAAACCTTGCTATTATCTAGTTAAAAATGAAGAGAGCTGCTGTTTCACCATCATTGTTAAATGTTGGCATAGCCTCGACCCACTTTGTGAAGTAGTCTACTGCTACGATGATATAATGATGCCCCCTGGATGAAACCAGGTGGCATGTGGTAAAATCAATTCCCCACTTGGTGAAAGGACCAACAACAATGACGAGAAACATGGGAGCAGGATGTGCCCTCATCTTTCGAGAGAATATTTGACACAGGTGGCACTTCTTGACCGACTCAAGACAATCCTTGATTAATGTAGGCCAAAAGTGACTGACTCGTAGAATATTTTGGGCTGTTGCCAGCCTAGACAAATAACCACCACATGATCCAGTGTGGCAATCATTAAGAATGAGTTCCAATTCTTCGTGTATAATGCACAGACGAAGAATACAATCTACACCTCGACGATACAAAGTGTCATCAAGTATGAGATAGTTTCGTTCTTGATGGAGAATTCATTGACGCTCGTCGTGAGAAGAAGAAGTGGGGCACTTCAAAGTCTATAGATAGACTAGTATATTTCCATACCAGGGGTTCGAAGATGTGATCAGAAAAAGATTTCCTTTAGTAGGTGATTCTTCGGGCGTAAAATCACCTGATTCGACCAGAAGTTCTGAAATAAGTTCCGTTAAGACCAAAATTTTTTTGGATTTCATGGAAACAAAATCCAAGTCAAATTCCTGGAGGATAACAATCCAACCACTGATCTTTCTTCCAATGAATCATCGTGTCAAAACATATTGAAATGGATTCACAATGACAATGATAGTGGTTTTGTGAAGCAAGATATAATGAAAGAACCACTGGACAACATGCACTACTGCCAACACAAGCTTCTAAAAATGGGAGTAGTTGAGTTCTGGCCCAACCAGGCCTCAACTCAGGTAATAAATCACATGTTCTTCAAGTAGATCATCCTCTTGAACCAAGACCATACCGATGGTCGACTCTGTAGCAGCCATGTACAATAAGAAATATTTATTATAATTGGGAGGATGGAGCAGAGGGGTAGACATAAGGGTGCGTTTCAACGCTTCAAAAGAGCATTGAGCAACTTCATCCCAATAGAAAGGGACTCCCTTTTTAGTAAACACATGAACCCTTTAGTCATATTGACATAGTTTGCAATAAAACACTGAAGAAAGTTCGCTATCCCTTGTAAGATTTAAAGCTGAGGGATTGTGCATTGGGGAGGCAACTGAACTATTGCCTCAACCTTCATAGGATCAACCGTGATCCCTATTGTTGAAACTATGAAACCTAGAAGACGACCTGATGTCATGCAAAAACTTCACTTGTTAGGATTCAAGCGAATCCGATAGTAGCAACATCGTTCGAAGATTAGTCGAAGGTGTGGAGGATGATCAACTCACTTGCAAGATCATGATGCTAGATCATCGAGATAAGCATCGACTGTATGTCTAATATCATGGAAATAAAAAGACATGGCCCATTGAAAAGTGGCTCCAACATTCTATGTTTCCCCTGCCAACATTGTTATTGGGTTTCTTATCCCCCTTACCCTTCTTGTTTCACTACTTTTTCTTTCTGTCAGGTTGTTGGTTGTCCTTCAGGTTCGTCGACTGCACACTGTGTACGTTCGATGTTTGGGTAGGGGGAGAAACTGAACCGGCAGTTTGGCTGGCCGTTGTCTGCTGTATCGACAATTGTTGCAATTGATTTGACAACTAATCAATGGAATTTCCTTGTGCTGAAACAAATATACCATCGGCATGTGGTCCAGACTTTTGTCTGGCCTTGTCAAGGATGGATTGTGGTGCATATGGGAAAATATCATAGAGTAAGTTAGACTGAGAGTATATCAGTTCGAGCTATTGTGCTCTCATTATCGCCTCCTCCTCTGAAAACACTCCCGAAGTTGCAATGTCCTTGGATAACTGAGGTACCAAAGACTTCAGGAACCACTCCAACAGGAAAGCTGGTGGGACATGTACCTTGATCAAGCTCTTTCAATGTCACCATTCTCAGATGTGATCTGAGATATGATCGGCCTTAGTCTGATCAAAGTTGGCTAGCAATTTGGTGTCGACATCGTATCTCACGGGTAGTTGGGAATGGTTTAGGAAAACCATCACCAAATCGCTAAAGTAAGAGTATCTTGAGCAGTCGAGCTTGATGTACCATTTCACGACACCCATGATAAGAGTGTGTTGAAATAGGTGCAACTGTACGTAGTCGTCTCACAGTGAGATTGATGAGCACCATAGGTGGAAAGTTGTCATGTGATCACCTGGGTCTTCGCCAGGCTTTCCTTCAAATTTCAGAATGTTTGAGGGCAACTTAGTTGGCATGGGGGGCCAAAGTGTATCATGAAAAGTTGGGTCGCTAAGAAACCTTGACAAGTCTGGAAAATGTAATGTTGCTAGAAAAGATAGTTTGGGCTGGGTACTATGTAGAAGAAAAAAGGATCCTGGAGTTTGGCTGACACCAGGTTGCCAGGAAAAGTTGGGTTGCTAGCCAGGGTTCTAGTAGAGACCATGGCCTTGACCAACGTACAGAAACAATGTTTGCTGGGGCATCATCAACTGATTCCCATAATTGGACGTCGAGGGCTGGGTGAGGATTTCTCCCTGTGTTGTGTTCCAAATATTCTGGAAGGGGTTGCCCCTTGCCGATCCGACGGGCATAGGTACTGAGCCTTGCCCGAGTTTCCATTGAGCATGGAAGGGGTTTCCCCCGGTCGACATCCCTGACAAGGGACCTGATCCCTGGCAATGATTCCTAAGTCCTTATGAGGATAAAACTCTTGTACTCGCCCTATGTGTAGGAATAGTACCCTGTACAAGATTATGTTGTCCAAAACTAGGGTTTCCCCCAACCAAGATGACAAATGACGAAAAAGCTTTATTACCAAACACGTCGAACAAAGAGAATGACATGGATCCCATCGACGTGGTGTAGAAAGATGGTTCTATACTTCCTTCTCCAAACAAGCTGTAGTTCGTGTTCAGCCCGACGAGTGGTTGGAAAGCACCAATGAGCGAGGGAGACAGAGGAGGTATATGACCCCCACCATAAGGGATAGCATTATAGGAGGTTGAGGTGCCCCCCATGGAATGTTGCAAGGGAGCGTTCAAGCTCCCTGCCCCCAGACCCATGGTCTGTAGGGTGGAGTAGGTAAGGACAAAGTACGTATCAAATCTAGGCATCCCATATGAAAATAGAGGGCCTGTCGCACTCTGTGTGAATGGAGCAGTTGTCACCACCAATGACGGGATCAGACCACTACCCAAAGTAGAGGTGGTTGAGACCATTATGGTACAGACTGACGAAGGTGGGTTAGGAGGTGGAATACCCCCTATGGTGGCAACCATTGAGGGAGTATGAGGACTCCATGATGAAGTAGTAGCATTTTCTTCCATAGCTACTTGTAAGACTATATGACGCCTGTGAGGTGTTACCCTTGGAGGGACAAATTGTACCAAAATTGGTGTCGACAAGTCAGTTATAGGAGGGTTGGATGGTTCGAGATATTCTGCTCCAAAGTCAGAAACAATAGGTTCCTCTAGATTCGAGTAATCTCCTCTCGGATCTGGCTCGGGCACAGTCTCCTATGGCTCGGTCCCTTGAAATGACCCTTGCTGGTCAAGTCTTCGCCGTAACGGTGGCGGTGGTGGCTCCATTGTAACCAGTGGCAGGCCCTGAAGCCTTCGCGATCGTTGGAGGTCTTGATCTTCCACCTTGTGAAAAGAACAATGACATAGTAAGGATTTAACTAACATTTAAAACCAAGCACACACTAGAAAATCTCCTACAAGATAAAGTAAACAAACCACTATCTAGTTGGAAGAACAATTATGCCAGCCAACACTAGAGCAACTTACCGGTGCAAGTGCAACTCGAACATAGAAGAAACCTCCAGGTATACTCTTCAAAGCATGGCCCGACGTCTTCCCTAGGTACCATGGTATACCCCCGCAGTCACCTGTGTAAGTCTCTAGAATAAAGGAAACTAAGTTGCCAGCTCGCAAACAATCACCAGGAGGGTACAATTGACAGTCAGGTGGATCTCAATGAGTAGGATAACAAGTCTGAAACCTACCGAGGGTATCGAAAGAAAGTGTTCCGGAATACAATTGAGGATCTCGAATGGATTCGAGTACCACGAAGCTCCGTAGACAAATGCAAACGACAGTATCCCATGACAGATCCTCAATATGCATTCCCTACTACACTCTGTCCAGATTTGGAGCGGTTATCTCCGCTACCTTTCCTCACGTGACCTCATGTTTAGCCCCTATGCTAGAGGGGGATCTCGGATAGATTTCACGTCACTAGAATTTTATAATCCCTAGCTCTAACTGCAATGTTTTCTTATAATCCTTGAAGAGTTTCCTCTCCAACCTAATTCAAGGCTCTACCCTAAACTAGTTGATTGACCCTACAACCATAAAAGTTTAATTAATTTTAAATTAGCATTCTTTTTAAATGGATTTTTTTAACTCAAAGGATATGGCCGTGAAACTAGTGATGTGTATGAGAGACGAAAAGAGGAGAAGTAAACGAAATTGAAAGCAAAGTTACTTCTATTTAACAATAAATATTTGCAACTAACTCTTTAAACCAACTTTTTTCAAGATCTTTGAAAGGAAGACCTAAAATGAAATTTCGCTCGACTACGAGCTACTCAGTAATCTAAGAAATCATTAAAGAACTTAAAAAATGAACTCTTTTTCCTAACCAGTAAGATAACTTACTCCAACTACTTTACCAAACTAAGAAATGAAAACTTTTTTTTTTATTTAAAAAATGCTTCAAACAAGAAAAACTTGAAATAATTTTTTTATTTTTATTTTCTTTAAAGAAAATGAAAGGGGTAAAAGAAACACTAGATAGGACTGAAACTGACCTCTGGCCCATTTCGGATCATAGGGAGTCACTAAAGACACCAAACAGGTTGATCAAAAACTCAAAGACTCGCCTAAAACCCTTTCGAAGTAAACACAAGAAATATTCAAAAAGACAAGCAAACTGACATCTAACCCAGGCTTTGACTGTAAAAATAGAGGCACTAAACTCTGTCAAGATACCCTGAGAATTAAAAACCTCAATCAGGGAAGAGGTTGACTGCCTCTTCTTAAAAAACAATCCCTTGAACTAAGTACGCTACTAATGATTAAGCAACTTGTGTATGTACGCGGGCTGTCTATAAAGCAGGGTGCATATGTATGCATGCTGACCCACAACAGGTTGTGTACACCTCTGTACTTCTTGAAAAAAGAAATAAAATAGATAGACTGAAAGGGAAGGGAGAACTGGTAGGGCACCAATAGGTGACCATAATCCCATAAAAGACTCAATAGACTCAACATAAACTCAAAAGGTATAAAACCAATCAAACACCCAAAATATCCCCTAAAACCCTAGAGGCATCCCTAGTATGGTCGCCAGTTCTGCTAGCAGAAAAACCCCCCCTATGGCTACATCAAGGTTTACAATGTAGGCATATCAATAAACGTTTAAAAGTCTCCCACTTCTCTAACTTACCCAAACATACCCCAGACTTATGCAAGAAAATAAAAATGAGAAGGATCAGGTAACTGTACCTTTACTCCATGTCCGGTGACGATCCTCTCATGCTTGAAGGCTTCGCTGACTGCAAACCTCTTCCCAAGGCTGGCCTTCATTCAAAGATAGACAAAAAAAAAGCTACAAGCATACATTTCATACATAAACAAGGGTTAGATGTTAGAATAAAAACATAAATCAAATGAAAACATTCAACACATCATGTTTTGGGACAAGAAAAGTACTCGTTTTATTGATAATACAATGATCACTTACAACCAAATTTGGCTACTGCTCCTTGAACCTGGTTTGGGATCTTCTTCACCAAGATCCAAGTGAAACTCCGTGTATTTTTATCCTCTCAACCTTCTTCTTGGGAAATGAAATGGGTTCTGATGGAGGAAACAGGGGAAAATGAGGAATTCTAAGGAAATTCTCACAACAAGACTGCAAATGCTTGGGGCAAGGAGGGGATGTGAAATGGGCAGAGTTTCACTATTATTATGTCTATATATGGAATGACACCCCAACACTTCCTTTTATATGAAAAAAGGATGGTTATTCAGTTGGGTGATGGGCTATAGGTGGTGGATTAGTTGGGAAACTACCCAATAGCCCGCAATCTGAACGAATTCCTTGCAAATTTTACAAGTATACACGGGCTGTAGTGGTGAAGCATGCATACGTATGCAGGCTGTAGTGGTGAAGAAAGAATATATACATGGGCAATATTGGTGCAGAGTGCGTACATCTTCAAAAAATGAGTTTTTAAGAAGAGCAACTCAGTGATGGCTTGGAAAAAAATGCAAGTAAGAGGGCCAAATGTCAGGTATGTTCGTGTAGAGAAATTTAGGGTTATACCACTTCTCTAGTTATGAATTAGAGTCATAACCCGCATCTAATTCAAAGGATTTTACTTCAGCTACTAATGACTACTTTGAGAGGCAATCAACATTGTTATGCCAGGGGATCTTATGGAAGTCACACCACTTCCCGGTATCTTTCTTTGTCTTCCCATTGTCCTTATTTTCTTGTGGATTTGAATGGTTGTCATGAGGTTGACCATATTTTATCTGTAATTTGTTTTGGGGGTTAGGGCTTCCCTTTTCCTTCTTTTGTTGCGAGGGGTCCCTAGACCCAAACTTCCATGTCTTTTATTTAAGCTTCTGCTCGATTTTTATGACATATCGATAGGCCGCACCCAAGGATGATATGTCCAAAAAATCCATTTATATCTGGATGTATCTATGTAGACTTCCATGATACTTGAGCACCAAATGGCGCTAAGAATATTTGATACCTACCTTGGTGCATAAGGTATGGAAGACATTGGTGAACTCTGAGACTGTTTGGTCTCTTTCCTGCCGCAATGTGGTCCATCTTGTATACAAGTCATTATAACTTCCAATAGGGTAGTATTGTTCCTTAATAACATCCTTGAAGGAATCCCAAGTGGGTACAATTGCAAATAATTTGTATCCTTCTGTTTCATTTTTATCACAGAAAGTCTCCCACCAATATTTGACATGGGGGATGACCTTGAGGAGCGCAAATATAATCTTTTTTCTATCGGAAAAGTTGTGGAGAGAAAAACACCCTTCTAGAAGGTTTAAAAATTTATCTATGACATCCGCATCTATTTGACCTTCAATTATAGTAATAAAAAATTGATCTGTACCTTGAAGGGGGTGGTGCTTCCGCTTGAGGTGGATGTGTTGCTTGTCAGCAACCGTCAAAGCATTTGTGCGAGGCTAACCATCATCTCGTTCCTCTGTCGCTCAAGGGATTCCTCGATAAATGTTTTGAAAGGATCTCTTGTCCCGTCATATTTATTTTCACCCGCCAAGGGAGGTTTCTTGGGCTTGGAAGAGTAGTTTTCTTCAAGAGAAACAATCTCAATACCTAACTCTCTATACCCTGACCGCATTGGGGACATGCACTAAAAAATGACAAGGAGCAGATCGCTCTGATACCACTAATCCATATTTATGAGAGGAATGAAATGAAACCACATATTTATAATGCTAACACAGATAAATAGTGAACAATAATAGATATACAGTAAAACTTGACTTCTATTAAATAAGAAATATGTTGAAAACTGTAAAATGCAAACTGAAAACAAGCTTGCTAGAATGGTGGCAGCTTATCCACGAGAAGAGATGTGATGGTTGTGTTCATTCACAAGAAGATGAGTACAATGAGATTCTGAATGAATTTTTACAATAAGGATGAATTCAAAAACCATATACATCCAAAATCTAACCCTAGGAGATGAAGCGCCAAAAGTCATGTGGGCCCTATTGGGGTAAGTCAGTACATTAACTTCTCAGGGTCGTAACTTTTGTATATGATCTTAGTTTAGGACGTACGATAGCTCGTTGGAAAGGTATTGATGAGGATATTCATTTAGGGGTATCAATAATAGCCTTTGGATATCATTGAGATTCCATATTGTGAAACAACATCATTTAGGCCCTCAAACTGCCCCCAAAAGTAAAAAACTACTAAAAATAGTAAATTACCATAATTGCTAGAAAATTGTTTTGAGCCTGCTGGAAAAGGTGGGTGGACACCGATATCCACATGGATCAATAATCCCTCCTTAGGAAGCAATGGTATATATTTCATTGAGTTCCCCCATTAGATGAGGAAATTTCTGTTGAATTTGGCCCTGGGTGAGCCACTTTCCTTGGTGCAGGAGCCGCCCTGCTTTGACAACTCGATAAAGTTGGATCCTTCGCTACTGAGTGACCTTGATCTATGTGTCCACAATATGACCAATGAATGCATGTTTGATGTAGTTAGGGTTGAAATTTGTTGGTTTCAAGTGTTCTGCTATCTCTGAGGTGTCCAATAATGGTGGAAAATAAGGCCGAAGGACATCCGCATTGAACATTAAGTGCAAGCCAAGGAAGGCAGACAGGTTGAGATCAAAAGCATTGTCGCTCACAACCTTGGTAATGGTGTAAGGCCCATAAGAGAGTGGATGAAGCTTCCTATGAGGCCCTGTAAGGTGTTCTTTATGCAATTGTAACCAAACTTTTTCTCCCACCCAAAATTGGTGTGGCACCCATTGTTGATTATGGCGTTTCTTGTACTTGGAATTGGAATTCTATAAAATATCTTGAAGCTGTTGGAGGATGTGTTGGATTTTCTCAATGAATCGGGTGTCTTTGTGAGCTACATTTGGATCATGCGATGAGTCTTCCTGGGTGGCCACAAGGGGTAGTGCAACATCCATGGGACCTAATGGTTGAAATCCCAACCCCACCTGAAAGGGGTTATGGTAGGTTGAGCTATGTATGGATCTATTGTAGCTGTAATGAACATAGGGAAGACTATCATCCCAGGTGCAAGGGTTCTTGGAATTGTACGTGTGTAGGATGTGCATGATCATCCGATTGACGACCTCAGTTTGACCATCTGGCTAGGGCTGGAAGGAAGTAGACTTGGTGAGCTTGGTGTCCAGGAGTGACCAGAGGCTCGACTAGACTGTGTTGAGGAACTGGCTGTCCTGATCTAAGATAATGTTCTGTGGGATCCCAAAGTGTATGCACACTCGTACAAAGAAAATATTGGCAGTGTCCTCCACCGTGATTCTCTTCTTGCAGGCAGCCAAAATTGCCATCTTGGAAAAGCGATCAACAACCACAAAAACATAGTGATTTCCATGCCTAGTGGCCTGATGTGTAGTCCATTGAGATGGATTCCTAGGGTCTACCAGGAGTAGGAAGAGGAGTGTATAATCCTTGTTTCTTGATGTTCGTTTTGGAAATAGCGCAAACAATGTATGACCAGATATACTTGCTGACATATTGTCGAAGTTTCAGCTAGTAGAAATGTTGTTGCAACACTGCCACTGTATTTTCCACATCGAAGTGTCCTGCCAACCGATTATAGTGGGCTTCCCAAATCATCTTCACTTGATTGCTTGATGGAATGAAGAGATGGGCCAGATGGAACAACAACCCATCTTGAATATGTAAATTATTGACAGTTTTGTTGGCGCCCAACATCTAGTAGGTGTTGGAAAATTCGAGATCCATCTCATAGAGGTGGGGCCACCCAGAGGTCTCATGGCCACAAGAGTCTAGCACTGTGGTGAGTGTCGCAACTGGAGGTTAGCTGAGGAAATCAGTGACTCCCTTGGTACTTCCTATTTTATACTTGATGTTTAGGTGGAACTATTGCAAATATGTGGACCACTTCTGATGGTGGTCATTCTACAATGTTCCTTGTGTTTGCATGAACTGCAATGGATTATGAACAATGTGGATGACTGTCTCCTTCCCAAGAATGTAATGCCTCCACTAGAGGCAAGATTTCACAATGGATTACATTTATTTGTCGTAATTAGGGTACTTACAAAAAACATATGATAGTGTCTCACTATGATAGGCCACGGGGTGGCCATGATGAGTGAAGACTGTGCCCACAACATAGTCTGAAGCGTCTGTATCAATCTCAAAGGGATGTTGCAGTTCAGGTAATGAGAGCATTGGTGTTGAACATAAGTGTTTCTTCAGATCATCAAATGCTTTGTGTTGGGATAGGACCCACACAAATATTTCCTTACCACCACCTCTGGTTATTTGACTGAGGACCCATGCAATATGGGAGAATCCCAACACAAACCTATGATAGAAATTGATAAGGCCTAAGAAGCTCCGAAGCTAAGTGAGGAGGGATGATTTTAAATATGGAAATTTGTTTTAAAATGTAGAAACCTTAGCAAATCTAACTAATCCTTCATATGCCAACTATAAATGTTTGGCGATATTTTTGTAAAAATATTCAAATTTCTACGGATTTTATATAGTTTGTATAAAATTTTGGGATTTTTAAGGTAAAATAATTTTATCCTATAGAATTTGGATGAATCATTTTTAGAATGGAAAATCCTTTTTTGGGAAAAACCATGGAAAATTATCCCATGAGCGAAATTTAGCCCCTAAAATCATCCTTGTCAGTGAGCGTGGTTAGGGATGGCTAGTCACAGATGACTTGGATCTTGGCTGGATCAACATGCACACCTCGCGCATCAACAATGTAGCCTAGGTACTAGACCCTTTCCATTCCGAAGAAGATTTTTTCCAAGTTGGCACATAGCTTGTGCTACCGCAGGGTGTGCAGAACCTGTTAAATATGCTGCAAGTGTTCTGCCCAAGTCTTGTTGTAGATGAAGATGTCATCTAGATACACTACCAAAAAATAATTAGTGAAAGGCTGTAGGATATCTTACATCAACCTCATGAAATTTGTTGGGGCATTTGTCAAACTAAAGGGCATGACCAATCATTCAAAGAGACCTTCTTTTGACTTGAAGGAAATTTTCCATACATCTGTCTGTTCTATTGGGACCTGATGGTAGCCAGATTTTAGATCAATCTTACTGAAGTATTTTCCTCCCTTGAGTTGATCAAGGAGATCTTCTATTTGGGGAATCAGGTACTAGTTCCCGACTATGATTTTTTTAGGGCCCGGTAATCAATGCAGAGTCACTAGGTCATGTATTTCTTCTACACCAACACAATTGGGCTTCCACAAGGTGATGAGATGGGTTGGATGTGCCCCTTGTGGATAATTTCTTGGCTTTGACACTCGATATCCTCATTTTCTACCAGAGAGAGACAATAGACTATCCCATTTGGTAGCAGTGCACCGAGCATCAGATCAATAGGATACTTGACCTGACAATGAAGAGGTACTCCAGTAGGTGATGAGAAGATGTCTTTGTATTCTTTCACGACCTTATCCACTTTCTTTTGTTGTGTGGAGAGGTCGACCCCAGAGGCCATGGATGTGGTTGCAACCTTTCACTCACTCTGAGAGAGAATCAAGAAGAATACAAACTTCTTAGTCTGAGAAATGACTTTCCTGCATTGCTTGATAGAGATAAAGGAAATAGCACTAGGTGGGACTACCTCGGTTATCATGTACATTTCCTATTCAAAGTAATAATATCACTGCGAGGCCTAGAATCATATATAGCATGATGTTTCCATAAATAAGGTTGGCCCAAAAGAACATCACAAACTTCAAGGGGAGAAACATCACACAATACCTCATATTTGAATGGATTGATGTCATTCAACATGCGACATTGTTGGCTGATGCGAAGATCGCTTCCTTGATGGAGCCATTCGATGGTGTAGGGTTGTGGGTGCAGTGTTGTCGATAGGGCTAGCCTCTCGAAGACCTATGCTAAGATGAGGTTCTTCTAGCTATCGCTATCAACAGAGAAGTGTAGTGGAGTGAATTTCACCTGCATCTATGTATGAAAGAGGCGCTCTCCTTCTTCTAGCTCATCAGGTTCATCGGGCTGGATCTTGGTGGTAGAAACAGTGGCACTAGGTTCTATGTCAATGCTTTATCTCCCATTCTCTAGTTCTAAATTAGATTCAGAACCCACATCTGATTCATAATCTTTTACTTCAGCCACTAATGAATGCTTCTAGCAGCAATCAACAATGTTATGTCAGGGGCTCTTATGGAAGTCACACCACTTCCTGGTATCTTTGTTCATCTTCCTATTGTCCTTATTTTCTTGTGGCTTGGATTGGTTGTCATGAGGTTTCCCATATTTGGTCTATCCTTTGTTCTGGGGGTTAGGGATTCCCTTTCCCTGCTTCTGTTATGAAATATTCCCAGACCCAAACTGACGTGTCTTTTTTTAAGATTCTGCTTGATTTTGATGGAATATCGATATGCCGCACCCAAGGAAGAGATCTCCAAAATATCCATTTCTGTTTGGTAAGTAAGTACATTAACTTCCCGAGGTCGTAACTTTTGTATATGATCTACATTTAGGGCACACAATAGCTTGTTGGAAATGTATTGATGAGGAGTTTCATTTAGGGGGTGAAATCAAAGTCTTAGGCTATCATTGAGGTTCATTATCGTGAAAAAACATTGTTTAGGCCCTCAAACTAGCCCCAAAAGTTAAAAACTGCTAAAAATAGTAAATTGCCAAAATTGCCAAAAAAATGTTTTGAGAAATTTGGAAAAGATGGGTGGCCATCAATATCCACCTGGATTAGTTGTGGGGTGCAACAAAATATGGTAGGTAGGTCTCTCATCATCAAAATCCTAATTTCAAAAATATTGAACATTAGTACATCGATGATATTAGTAAGCACAATGCAATTATTTCTTTGTTTCAAATTACATTATACCAAACAATTATTACCATCATCGACCCATGATTACGGCTAGAAGATGGAATGTCACAATTGACAGGGTAAAGTGATTGTCCATTTTCATCTACCAACTGCTTGTAGTATGTTGATCCTGATAAGACCTTCCGACATTTTTGAACTGATACTGGAATATTTCTACATATGAACTCGATTCCGAATTAGGATCCTGCAAATTTGGATACATTTTTATTTAGATTGACATGGATAAAAAAAATTCAATTAGATAATCTAAACATAAATAAAATAAGTTAAACTTACTGGAGATGGAAAGGGAGAACTCTGCGATGGACTTTGAGCAATATGGAACAGGCTGGAATTTGAAGAATTGACCATTTGATCATATTTTAAGGTTTTCTCCCTGCATTTCAGAAAAAATAACAATAAATTTTTCTATACATATCTAAAATAAATTTCGAGGACCATACCACAATCTGAGTTTGAATATAATTTTGAAACCATTTTTAAGAATAAGGCGACATAAAACATAAAATGTATACTGAAGTATTGTAAGTAATGTGGATTCATCCTAAAAGATAATTTTAGATGAATATATTATTTATGTGCAAATAAAAGTTCAAGTAACTTTAAAATAATTTTGGTGCACTTATAAACCACAAATGCACCGGTGCACATATTAATAATAAGCATCGATGCGTTGAAAAATTAACCACACCGTGTTTCGATATTTTGTTAATACAAAAGAATTATATGTTATCGATGCATAATATAGTACGGGCGCACCGATGCATAATGTAATATGGACACTCCGATGTGTCAGAAATAATATGGGTGCACCTGTGAGTCTGACATAAACGCATCGTCGTGCCGAAAAAGTTATAAAAAAACACAATTTTTTTTAAACAGTTAAAAAAAGAGTGGTAATCAAATTTCATAAAGTCCTTTAAATACTAAAAACTATTCACTATTTCATAATTTTGCAAAAAATTGCAATGGAGAGACTTGCAAGAGAGACATATGGAGGAACACTATGGAGGAGAAAAATACTTTGGAACCACAATATTATTCAAAATATGAGAATTTGAAGGGTATGGTGATTCACTCTAAACCCTTTTCATAAAGTTTTTTAAATATTAAGAAGTGATTCAATATTTTCATTATTTTTCCAAAATTTATAGGAGACAAATTTGCAAGAGAGACATATCGGGGAGCACTGTGGAGATGAACAATACTTTTGAACAACATAAATATTCAGAAAATCAAGATTTGAAGGGTATGGTGATTCACTCAAAACCCTACATAGTAAAAATTTTAAATTTTACTGTTGATTTTGATAATAATTTTTTTTACAAATTGTATTCCTATTTGGATTTTAATTAAAATTCAAAGAAAAAAAAAACATACTTACCTTAAACCCTTGGTTTTTTTGCTTACGTGAATGCAAAATTTCACCCTAGGGTTTAACTCCCTCTATCACTTAAGAATTAAGGCTTTTCATTTTAGGCATTTTAGATCTAATGGGTTTGTTTTTTTTTATATATAAGTGTTTGGAATGTGATGCAAAGTGATCACTTATTGCATCAGATCCCAAACGCAGTCGACCCTCTGACATTTGTTTTTTAAATAGTTCATGATTTGAAAATTTGTTTTAAAACATTTTTTGATTTTCTGGTGCGCCATTTCGACAGAAACGCATCAGTGCATTTATGTCGAAGGAGCACCGATAAAGCCAAGTTATTTTATTTTATTTTTAAATATGGTGCATAAAAAAAACATCGTCGATTTTTTCTCATATAAAGAACACAAAAAATGCTGTCACATAATTGTTTTAATTTTTAAAATTTTTCTTCTCATCAGTGTGTAATTTTTCTATTGTTTTTTTTATGAATGTTTAATTTTTTTGCTATGTTTTTGTTTTTTACTATAGTCATTGTGATGTCTTCTATATATATCACACTTTTGTAATTCACAATTTAAAAAAAAATTAAACTCTTTGGTGTGTTCTTGTATTGAACTCACCAGTGCTTTGTATTTAAAAAGCGCACCAGTTACAATGATTTTTTTTCACTGAAAATTATTGGATTTATTTATAAAATATATTAATAATTTATGTATTGAATGGTACAGGTTGTATATTGATAAAAATATGAGTGATAAGAGTTCAAATAAGAAAATTTATGTATATTGATAAAAATATGAGTGATAAGAGTTCAAATAAGAAAATTTATGGTCGACACAATGATGACACATCTAGAAAAACAAAATTCTATACAAAATTAATATGGTTGAAATGTATGTAAGTTTAACTAATATGTATTGGTTAGTGTGTGTCATGCAAGGCCACAAAATGAGGAAGCTGTATAACATTATTTTTGATTTAAGTGCAAAAGATCATAAAATCTTGATTGAAAAATTGTAGAGGGATGAATCCGGTGAATGAAAAAATACTATTCAATATGATTTTTTTTTTTGAATTTTCATTAATAATATACTTAGGAATATTAGATGACATGTTTCAAAAAATCTATTAATTCACATATGTTTAATGTTCTTCAGGAACCAACAACGAGGGAACTCTATGTCATCCTAACAAAAAAAATTAATCAATATAGAAGATGTAAATGATGATGAATTGGTCCTTAGCTCATCTGGAGTGGTGTTGGACATTAATCAAAGGGGAAAAACTTTTACAAAACTATATAGGATATAGTGGAACGAACATATAGACATACTTTCCACTTCAAATATTGAATTAAATCCAATGATTCCAAGAACAAGGTTATATCTAAACTACAGGAAGCATTTTCAGAGCAATGGTTAATGAGACCTATCAAATTTGCAATAGAAAAAACATACAACAACAACAACAAAAATCATTCTAAAAAAGTGTTTTTAGGAATATTAATTTTTGAATGATTCTTTTTGTTGTTGTATGTTTTTTCTATTGCAAGTTTGATAGGTCTCACTGACCATTATAAAGTATTCATTTATTAATATATCAATTTTGTCATATTTAGTTTTCATATATCAATATAAAAATACTTTATTGTCATGTTATTTTTTCAGGAAATTTATGAAAATCTGAGAGGACCAACGAGATGATATCTGAAATATGCCAATAGGAATGTCCAAAAAAGTGTACAAGGAGATGGTCAAAGAAATAAACATAATTGCATCGCAGGAGGATCCATATCAACAACAACGCGCTTCAAATGTATGTAATCATTGAATTTTTCTATTAGGTAGAGATAATTAATTTAGCATTAAATATTATTTTTCAAATATTCTCTTACAGAAAAGAAAAGAAAATGGAACTCATTCCGCACATAAAACTGGAGGACAAGGAAGAAAATGGTTGATAAAAAAGTTTGTGATTACTTGTTATTTCATTATAACAACTTAAGTTTTTTTTTTGTATATTTTAAGTTGTTTTACAACAACCATCCTTGAATGTCTTCAAACAAGTACCAACATACAAAGAAGAGCCATCAGAAAAATTGATTGAGATTGGGTTAACGAAGGGTTGCGAGTATATGTTGGCATATCAAAAATTAATTGTGGAATTTGTAAGTGTAATCTATGTTGTTTTACTTCTATCATTTTATAATTAATGAAACAAAAATAATACTTTATATTAAATCTATGATTTATTATGGGGTATAAAACTTGCAGGAAACAAAGTATGGAACTGATCCAACATAAGAATTGTTGAAACAAGGCATAATATTTGATTTTGAACATATGTGTATCATTCATGAGTCAATTCCTGTTTTGGTACGTCGCTTTTCAATTTACATTCATGTATATTATTTATTTCAATTTTCACTAGTCTCACCAATGTAGATAGACTCATTACAGTTTATTTTATGTTTGTAGATGGGACTTGAATAAGATGAAAACAATCGAGGCAATCAACCAAACATTCAACAAAATAACCCAAGGCATGGGATTAGCTCGAGCATTAACAACAATTCCAGTGAAGAATGATGACCAATATATTTGGATATCAATGCAAGCTGCAATTGTATTTTTTTGAAATAATTGTCTGTGAAAATCAGACATTTTTGTTAAATGTAATGGACATAGTTTCCCAATTGAAAGACAAGGGATTACCAATAAGTGTCCCATTTTGTATGACAAAGACCTTAAATATCTTTTAATTTATTCTATTGTGTTGTCCAATGTCATTGTGAAATGTTACATCATTGATTAAACATATGGATGACTAAATATTATAATGAAGAGATGCAAAACCTCATGATATAACAAATTAATCCAAACATCATATCCAAATTCACTAATAAAAATATAAGATATATGTAACTTTTTTGATAAATAATGGAATTAAAAAATAACAATAATTGCACTATCACAGGTTGATGTTTCTCGATGTATTTTAATTATTAATCTCATTGGTGTGTTTAATATTACAACGCACCGATGCGTTTCATAAGAAATGTGCACTGATGCTTTTTTGTAATCAATTAGCACTAGTTTCAATATTTATTTAATACCACAAAATTACATTAAAAATTTGTCCTTCGGTGCGTTTATCATATACAAAGCATTGGCGCTTTTGTGTTATTAATAAGCACCAACGATTTAGGATTATTAATAAGCACTGATGTGTTTGTGTTATTAATACACACCGATGCTTTTCTTTTATTGATAAGCACCGACACTTGTTTGTTACTAAAAAACACCCATGCTTTCTATTTTTAATGCACCGGGTTTTTTTTTCCAGGTAACGCACCGGTGCATATTATTTTATATAGTATTGGTGCTTTCTTATTAATAAAGCACCAATGCATTCTAAGCAAAAAGTCCCGGTGCTTAATTATTTTTAACTCTCCTGGCGTGTTTGAATGTTAAAGCCCCAATTCTTATAATACAAATGCCTTAGTGCTTAAATATTTTATTTTCCCGGTGCTTGACGTTAAGTGTACAACACCGGTGCGGTACGTGTATGTACGCACTAGTTCTTGTACCTCATGAAAATGCAATGATTTGTAAACATCCATTAACACCTCCAACTGCCAAGATTTTTTTAATTATAATCAAGTTTCGTTATAGTATCCGCAAAAACATCCGCTATCAAAAACAAATGTTGTAGAGGAGGGTTTTTTGACAATTTTTGCCAATTTTGTAACACTAGAAACCTTCGCTCTAACCTCCGCTAAAAGTTCTTTTCCTTGTAGTGAGGAAATTGGAAATGATAATAAACAATCCACTCCAATGTCACTACAAATGTCTCACCCAAAACTCACTTTAAAGGATAGATCTAGTAATGAATAACACTTAAAAAAGGGAAAACTAATGTGATATGAATCACACACTACTAGATCTATTCAGATCTATTGGGTTCACTACCCAACTTAACAGGATCACCAAATAGAAAACAAGCCTATCCAAGCAATCCAAAACCAATCATAGAATCACACTCCAAGAAACAAATGAAGATAAATTGTGTGACCAAAAAACTCAAATAGAGGTAAATATTTCAAAAAAAATACTCATAGACACCTTAGGGACTAGATGGATCAGATATGATCTCATAAGCTTGGAAAATCTATTTTTTTTCCCAATTTAATGGGACAGTTGCGAGACACAAGTTGCTCAACATGTGACTATAGTCGCTTGACCCGTATAATGCAAAAAGTGACTATGCATAATTTTTTTGTTTTTTACAGAAAAAGATCTACCCCATATTCCTCAAATCTGTAACAGATCTACTAGATCTAAGCAATCTAGACCTATGGAAGAATACAAGAAAGATAAAATGAATCAAAAATAGAAAACATAGGGTATTCAGGAAAGGGAATCTAGAGAAGAATTAAAATATCCTTCCCTAGTGGATTCGCCAATTTTGTTATGATATAAATATCACAGGGATCTCACAGGATAGATGTAAAGATCTCCCTAGAATCTACCTATTGATCCTAGATAGAAAGAAGGCTAGATTTCTATGGCTTTCATTGACTCAAGCAGATAGATTCACAATAAAATTAACAAGTGTTAGAGATATCATACCTTAATCTGTAGGATGTCCTTCATATATCTCGACTAATGCAGATCTGAAGTTCCAACTCCACTCTCCACAATTTTCTTCATGAACACAAAATATAAACAATTCCTTTCTACATCTCTACTTAGTGTTAGAATCCTAGATCTACTTGTATCTAATTTGATCTATACTGAAGTAAAACAGATCTAAACATTTGCAACTGAAATATAAGCATGTTCAAGGGAAAACCAATGATCTATTCATTAATCATGAAGAAATTACATAAAAAAATTCATACCTTGGATGTTGATGCAATTCCCCTTTGGATCCTTGCTCCTTGCTTCTCCTCAGCTTATCGATCAGGCTAGGCAATATGATATCTGGATATTGTGAATAGAAAAACCCCCTTTGCAAATGGACAACATAAATTTGAAAAAATGATTCTCCTCTCAAGCTCAAGACTAACCTTCATTATATAGATCCTTGGAAGAGTCTCGAGAGAGATTCTAGATCTTCCAGAACCCAACAAAAAATTGAATGATGTGAGTTCCTAGGCTCATGACATGAAGATACAACTCACCCATCATTGAGATCTTCGTAACTTGTTGAATATAGAAGGTTTGACAGATATTCACTTGTTGAACTATTGATGTCTGACGAATATAGTTGTTTAATGTTCCCTATGTGTCCAGTGACTACCCTCAAAAAGACCCTAAATATCAAGCAAGAGATGTGTTTGGGATATATCCTTTTATTGGATTCCCTTATGGCATGTAGGGTGGAAAATAAGGCTATAACATTGAGTAGAGAAATAAATAAGAGAAGATCCATACTGGCCCTGGAAGGAAGACCATGTTGTGGCATCAAAGATTGGGACATATTGGAGAAACATGCCTTCGAACAATACACGGTAAAGGTATGGTTGAAGGTATGTCTAATTGCACCCTGGATTTTGATTTATGTGAACATTGCATATATGGTAAATATAATCGAGTAAGATTCCCATCTCATCCTACAAGAGCAAATGGGATCTTAGAGTTCCTACATAAATATGTGTTCATACCTGTGCCTATTCCATCACTAGGTAAATTTGTGTATTATGTTTAATTCATAGACGATTTCCCTAAGAACATTTGGAATTTCTTTCTTAGGATTAAATCCGAGGTATTTGATAAATCTGAATATTTTAAGGCTTTGGTAGAAAATCAGACTGAGAAGAAAATAAAGGTGCTGAGGATAGATAATGGTGGATAATTCTGTGGGGATGAATTTGAAGAGATATGTAAGAAGTGTGGTATAGAAAGACATAAGACTACTCCATACACACCTCAATATAATGGGGTTGCAACAAGGATGAACAAGACATTGATGAAAAAATCAAGGATCATGCTTAGTAGTTCTAGGTTGGGACAAGATTTATGGGCATAGGCAGTGGGTATTGCATGTTACCTAGTAAATAGATCACCCTCATCAATGTTGGAAAAAAACTATGCATGAGGTATGGACTGGTAAGAAACCCTCTCTTGAACCTATCAGAGTGTTTGGTTGTGATTCTTATGTACATGTTCAAAAGGAAAATAGGAGTAAGCTAGATAATAAAGTTGAAAATCGTATCTTTATTGGTTATAAAGATGGTATGAAAGGTTATAATAATTGGAACCTAGAAATTACTAAGAATATTGTTTATATTCGAGATGTTATTTTTAGAGAGGTTAAAGATGTTCCCAAATAAGAATTCTTACCAAGGAAAGAAGAACCTGAGAAAATAGAGTTTGAGTTGGATGATGAAAAATATGAATCAATGAAAGAAGATGAATCAAAAGAATAACAACCTCATACTCTAGTATTGAGGAGATTAATGAGGGAAAGAAGGAAAACATAAAGGTATAGTCCACCTAATTTTCATGCTAATTTTTCTTTATATATTACTGAAGTAGTGAATTCATATTATAGTAAACTATGAAAGAAGGACATGGTTGAAGAGATGGATGCCTTGGATAAGAATGAGGCATGGGATCTAGTTGAGTTTCCAATTGGAAGAAAATCCATTGGTATAAGCTCTTGGGTGTTTAATAAGAAGTTGAATGTAGAAGGTAAAGTGGATAAATACAAATCTCAATTAGTAGAAAAAGGTTATTCCCAGGTAGAGGGAATTGACTTTGGTGAAATTTGTTCTCTTGTTTCAAAGTTAACTTCTATTACATTTATTTTATCTATTGTTGTTTATTTTGATTTTGAATTAGAATAGATGGATGTGGATACAAAATTCCTACACGGGGATCTGGAAGAAGAAATCTACATGAAACAAACATAAGGCTTTGCAATGAAGGGAAAGGAGTTGGTATGTAAGCTAAAGAAGTCATTATATGGTCTGAAGTAATCACCCATAATGTGGTATGAAAATTTTGACACATACATCCTTGGACTAGGATTTGTAAGAAGCAGGGCTTATCATTATGTATATTCCAAGCAAGTTGGTAATCACTTCATTTATGTAGTGTTGTAGTCGATGACATGTTGCTGGTAGGAAATAACATGGATGTTATCAAGGACGTGAAATCATAGCTATCCTCCAAATTTGACATGAAGGATCTTGGTGCTACTAAATTCATTATGGGAATGGAGATTAAAAGATATCATGCAAACAAGAAACTCTGGTCGAATCAGAGAAAATATGTTGAGACAATATTACAGAGGTTTAATATGCAGGAAAGTAAACCAATCAAGGTTCCTATTCATGTAGGTGTAAATTTGTATGTAGATCAGTGTCCCAAGCCATAGGAAGAGGAAGAGGACATGTCCCATGTTCCATATGCTAGTGTGATTGGCAGCTTGATGTATGCAATAGTTTGTACTAGATCGGACATTGCACATGCAATGGGATTTTTTAGTAGGTATATGTCAAAACTACAGAAGGAGCATACAACAGTAAAGAGGGTTTTTTCAGGTATTTGTGTGGAACTTATAGTTATGGATTGTTCTACTAAGGAATATCAGGTGTTATGCTTGTTTTTCCACTTGGGTGAGAAAAAAAATGCACTTAATTTCCTTGTTAGACCAAAAAGACAATACAGAAAAGAGTTAGTTGATTAGTGGATCAGCCATGAAGAAAATTAGAAAAGAAAATAACAAGAAAATAAAACTAAACTAAGCCTGCATAGAAGTAAAATGAAAACATGAAAATGGAACATTAATAGCTACCAATGGAAATTTATCTTCAAATTGATAACACCTAGGAGAAAAATGGGACTTATGAATCCCTTATTCCTCCTTGGGAGGGCCCTTGAGGTCCCCAAAATAGAGTGTTTTCTCTTATAACAATGGATTAACAATGGCGAAGAATTGGTTTCTAAACTTCTGAAGAGGTGAGAAGGATATCCTTTGCTATGATCACTAGAATATATCTAGGAGAATTGAGAATTCTCTAAGAATAATCCAGAAGCATAAAAATACATTAAACTCTTACTTTGTTTGCATGCCTTGAGCCTCTATTTATAGGCTTCATGCAAGACATTACATAAATATTTCATAGTGTAAATGGCGGTCCTTTTGGAGGTACCACCCATTCCTTACATAGCCCCAAGGCTAGATTTTGGACCGATTTAGGTGTCTTATCATGGTACACCCCTAGCTAGAAGTGGGTGAGGCCTGAACATATGAATTAATGCATCATTTACACATAAATGCAAGTTCCTGTGAGAAAAGTCGCACATCCGTTGCAAATTGCATAACCTCAACTATGTTGTCACATGCAGATGTGCACAGACATGCTTTCAGGAAATTGCACAAAAATTCAAGGGACTTTTGTATAGTTTTCTGATTTGCTGAATGATTCTTGTTAATGATAAAGGGATGCTGATTGGTGTGTTGCACTAATGTTTTATTAAACCATTTTCAATATTTTTGTGGACGATTTTTCAGTGATAACAGATGCCCCTTGATGTGTGATGTTAGGAGTATATTTACAGCCAAAATACATCATCATTTCTTTTGTTTGTGATTTCATTATGTAGAAGAGGAGAATACAATATAGAAGGGATTATAAGGAAAATCCATTGGAGGGAGAGGGGAACAATATTCAAACTGAGTTTTCTCCAAAAAGGATAAAATTCTTTGTATAAATGAGGTGGGCATGCTGTTGATATTATGGTAGCTGCGAGAGGTATTTACCTCCCTGTGTAAACCTGACGAGAATATAATATCCTGGGAAGCAAGAAGAAACTTTAATTAATTGGTTGATAACCCTAGAAGACAAGTGGGCTCAATAGAATGACTTATATTAAGTTATTATCCTCCAAGAGAAGAAGTTGTCTAAAGTAAATGTTATATACTAAAGAATTAGTACCTAGAATGAGAATTCGGCCCAGGTAGTCTGGCAGAAATAGTTTAAATATAGGAGGCCAATCTTCATTCTGGCCAGTATTCTTAGAACTGTAGAAGCAACACTTGTGCACACTGTAGTTCGCCAATTTATCCGCAAGTTTGAAGGAGAGCTGTTGTTGCATCTGCTGCAACTAGAATATTTCAGTTTTGGCTTGAACTCTCTCTTGGTTATGGTTTGGACTCTCTAATAAGCTCTTGTTACTCTTGCTTGGTGTGCTATCCTTGGAGAAAGGTGTGCCACCTTTGTTTGGCTATCCAGTCTAGGGTTTGCTTCCGGAATGATTCTCTGTCAAGGTTAAGGTGCTCGGGGGTGGCTTCGGCCTATGGTTGGGTGAAAATATTGCTATATTGTCTATGGTTAAACGAGCACATCCATTATATTGTAACAGGTTATGGGCCCACACTATCTTCAGACAATCTAACTGGTGGAAGATAGATTGTGAGGATTTTCTCAGTTGCAGTTGTAGTTGCAACCAGTTTTTGTTGCAACAACGAAACCCTAACCTTCTCATTGAGGCACCTTAAGTGAAGAGATTGACCTAATTTTTGGATAGAATAGTGCACCCTAGCCTAGCGCATCTCCTAGTACTCTCAGAAATCTAAGACTTAAAGTTTGAGATTTTGGTCAAATCTAGGGTTGACCAAGTCAAAGAAGCCATGACTTACTCTATGAAGTCAGAAAATAAGTTAGAAGGGGATTCTAACTTTAGAGCATGGAAGACAAGGATTGATCCCATCCTTGCCAAGAATAAAGTGTTGGATATCATGAAAGTAAATATTGTGGAACCAAAGTTTGAAGAAGGAAAAGAGAAGGAACCGCATAATGTTGTAGTTATGGAGAAGTTCAAAGACAATGACATCAATTCCATGAGTATCATAGTGAATTATATAAAAGACCACTTGATACCCTACATCTCCCATACTGATTCATCTAAGAAGATGTACGATGCCCTAACAAACCTCTTCTCAGTCAAAAACATTAGACAAGTAATGAGTTTGAAGAATGAGCTCCGTGACATGAAGATGAATGATGATGACAACATAACATCATACTTTGTGAGAATCTCTCAGTTAAGATATCAACTACAAGCTATTGAAGAAATCATTTCAAAGAAGGAATTGGTAAATATAGTACTCAATGGTCTTCCCAATACATGGGATGCATTTGCCACAAGCACGAACACAAGAAAGGGGTATCCTACATTTGAAGAACTTTGGACTTGTTGTGCCCAAGAAGAATAAAGAATTAGTGAAAAAGAGAAACCTCAAAAGAAATACAATGATCAAGCCTTCACAACGAGATTCAAGAATTTTAGGAACAAAAGGAATTTTGGCTCATGGAAGAAGCCAAATAAAGAGAAAGCTATGTCAGAAATACAATGCTTCAACTGTCGAAAATATGGTCACTACAAGAATCATTGTCCTGAGATAAACAAAAGGAAGGATACAAACAAAGCATCAATTGCCGAAGAAAAGGAATCTTCAAAGAAGACTAAGCAGGATGAAACAAACTTCTTCTTCTAAGACAAGGTAACAATACTCTTCATAGTTCTTGTACATACCATGTTTTCTATACATATCTTGCATATCTATTTCTTAGAAGATAATATGTTCTAAGAGAAACTATACCTATGGAATAACAACAAGATAAGGATTGCTATCACAATGACTACAAGTCAGACAATACACATGAAAGGATGAAGTACATCAACAACCCCTGCGAACAATTCATGTGGAATTTATTACATAAGTAACAACTACAAGATAATCCGAAATCAAAATCAATCTTGAAGAAACCTAGAAGAAGTAAAGACAGAAAGAAGTCAGCAATCAAGAGGAATTTGGAGAAAGACTTATGACACTTTGTAGAAGGCAATAAGGATGCACACGAAAGTGTGGACTCTGTTAGATGGAGGGAGATGATTATATATTTCCAAAAGAAGAGCATGCATTCATACATGAAGAAAGGATTAGGAGGGAGCTAATCCTATGATCCATCAAATATGATGAAGTATATATCCATGGTAACAACTGTTATCACCATAACAATTTTCAAACAGGGTCCAAGTCTCGGAAATTTAGAAAGAGCTACATCGTCGCGAAAGCATGATAGTTTGGAGAATTGATAATTTAGAGGACCAGGACATATTTGGCGGTGTATGGACAAATATAGTAGAGGTGCAAAAGGTATAAATCAACAAACCATTGATTGTAAAACAACCCAGATCAACAACTGGGGCCCATATCGAGTGGTGAACTTGCACAAGACTTAACCATGTAAAGGAGGACTGGGGAAAACTATTGTGGTTTTTAAAATGGATGCGTGACACCTCCAGAGATACATATGGCTGAAAGGCAGGTTGCCTAAGACCACTTTCGCAAAATCCCTGATGTCACATGTTTCAATACGTCAAATCAACCACTTGTGGGGCGAGCGACAACTGATCAGAATCACCCCGCTTCACTCGTTCGGTACTTCAAAATCGTATGATGTCAGGTGAACTCCGCCATATAAAGAACTCGAAAGCTAATCATTTGAAATGGATTAGCCAAGTGTGGTAAACCAATGTACCTGCAAGTGACTCTGTTAGTGATTCATGATTGGAACTCTATAACTACCGATTCTCAAGTATGAGGGTATCATCTCATCTGTAAGATTGACTCTATAATTTCTGAAGGAACATCTTGGTGTCCATGATACTGGGATAGATGGACAAAGCCAATCAAGCCATATCCAGTCAAACAGGTCATTCAAGTAACATGGCGGGTTTATCTACTAGTAAGAAGGAAAGGGAAATTGCACGTATATTAGCAAATAAATTCCATACGGAACCTGCTATAGACACAAGATTAGAAGTCAGGATAAATCCCATCATGAAGGACCTAATCATCAATAGGCCAGCTATGAAAAAGAAACAGAGCAAACGGTAGAATACAAAAAACATGGTCGAAACGACTGAAAGCTTTGGGGAGAATCAACTAGCCTAGTTGGTCACTCTAAAGAAGGAGATCGCTGAGCTAAAATAAATTCTCAGACTGGAATAAGTACATCTCAGCATGTTTTGGACAGATGGCGGTCTAAGAACAAGGCCTAGAAATGATGAACCTGTTCCTAACGGTCCCTTTAAAATAGGATAACGGTTATTATAAATCATTCCTCCTTGTAACTTATCTCTAATTTTAGAATTACGAGAAGTATGAATGTTTTGAATTCCATGAAGGAACCTTCTCTATATATGTATTATCTCGAGGATATAGAAAGGTATGGAGAAAAAAGGAGTCTACCCTCTGTGCAGAAAGACTTTGCAATTTTTTGGGGCTAGAATGAATATATAAATGCAAAGGAATATTTTGGACTGTTTACGAAAAGATTCTATCTGGTGGTGATATGAGTCTTGTGTTCTTTCATAGTGTGTGATTCTTGTTATCTTATATTTCATTTGCACTTTCATCTGTCTAAATTGGAGAATTATAGGCCCATAATTCATAACTTGATGCTCTCGGCTTAGCAATTTAGACTATGTTTACCTCTTCTTAACCAATTCAGAATTCATTTCTGTAATGCTTTGATGTAGTTATATGTTTCCTTTTTTTTTATGCCATGCTAATTTTCAGATATAAACTCAGATTCACTGCTTCATTTAGCCTGTTCCTCTTAATAGTTCTCATGTTATGACAATGCATTGTTCATTCCAGACTCCATAGCCCAAATGCGATCTTCATTTCTCAAGTTATTTTATTAAAAACCCCCAACACAAACTAAATCTAGCCACCGATTGCCATAGCTATATCAAGTGACATGAGAGAGCCCTCTCTGAGTTGAGTAGGCTAGTGCCTCAGCTCTAAAGCTGGGTGAAATAATTACCTCTGTCGTTTGTCTATTCAGCTGGACAAAATTTACAGAGTGCTAACAACAACCATGAAAAACAGTATGTGTTCAGTTTGACTTTAGAAGAAGCCTTCTTCGAAAAGAAGCCTAAAAGTATCCCTGATTTTCCATCCACATCAATGATCCTATGATGAAAGGAAGAAGTTGGAATCTTCAGGGCATGGAATCTATATAAAAGTCCATGGACCCAAGAGCTAAAGAAAAACATGAGGAAGAACATGAAGATTCCAAGAGAGAAAGAAAAGCTATAACAACTAGTCATTGTATCAAGAATCACAAAAATACCAGCCTGATATGAAATCACTAAAAGCAATCAAGCAGAGGAACTGAAATTTGTGATGAAGAATAGTGTATGGAAGACTTATGAATGAAAGCATTGTGATATCCAGAACTAGAGGTTCTCCCAGATGGAGGGAGAAGACTATGATGATTGTTTGTTCTAGTAAACTAGACATACATCTACATGAGCCATTATATCATCCGCAATATCCATGGGTTGGAATTTACATTAGATGAATGCAAAGACTATTATCCAGAATAATTGAACAAAGAGCGTATGAAGATGAACCTCAAGGCTTTTAGGTATACCAGAAAGAGACCCTTGTATGCAGATGAAAGAAGATAACTCGGTAAAGAACCTCCAATGCATAGAAGAAGCATGGTGAAAAACCTTCTATAATAGAGATATTGTATCAGAATGGTTACTCAGAAGCTCAATATGATGGATTGCTAATTCATGGCAAACTCTCATGATGGAAGAAGAAGTACCACTTGGATATGTTCTAGTTTGACCCTTGCCACAATGTTATAATCTAGTAGGAAACAAAAGATGAATCCAACAATGATATACTATATTGATCAGAGCTATATGAAGCCTTTAGAGAAAACTAGTGTTCCAGAAAGACCAAAGTACATTTTGAGATCAAGCATTACATTCTCCATGATAAAGTCCAGAAAATAAAAGTGGTTCTCCAATATATATATCTCCACAAATGAGAAGATAAGAAGATATTTTGGTAAGGCCTCTGTCCAAGATGAAAGATTTTTCATACTCAAGTTGGAGCTCGTGGAAACGACTTCCTTATTGAAAAAGGAAGAGATGACTCCCAAGTTGGGAGGGAGCACTGATGTGTTATTGATTTATGGACAGTCATTTTTTAGTTCGAAAAATGGTCCAAGATGAGCAGGTCCTTTCCAGTTTGGAAAGTGGTTGAGAATTCTGATAGACATGCATTTTCCAGTTCGGAAAATGGTCTAGATTGAATGGTCATTTTTGTAATGAAAATGGTTCGATGGATTGCTGATGTACCATAGGCAGATATTCCCCTTGTGGACAGTTTGGGGGAATGGTCTAGGAAAGTCTCTCTTCTTGATGGTCACTCTTAGTAGTGGTCAAGAAGACTGGTCCACCTCACTGGACAATCATTCTTTCGAAGCTCACAGTTGTGAGAAGTTTCGAAGGATGGTCTGTTTTGGAGGTTGGTGCAGGACAATCATTTCCTTAGGAAATGGTCTGGATAGTCATTCCCTAGGGAAGATTCATTCTCTCCAGGTTGCACTTTGTTTAGTGTCGGAGGAATGGCATATATAGGTGAATGGTCCAGGTTCAACAATCAGGGACATGCATTCCCTAGGGTAGATTCATTCTCTCCAGGTTGCACTTTGTTTAGTGTCAGAGGAATGGATCGAATAGGTGAATGGTCCAGGTTTAGAAATCAGGACAATTATTCTTCCTTTCTTGAGAAGAATAGTCCAGATAGCTCATCATTGATGTTTTACCTTCTGAGGGAAGATGCTCTTCCAGATCTCACATATGTGAGTGGAAGAATGGCCCATATGATTCAGTTTATATCATAACAATGTTTTCTGTGCAGGTTGATATCAGATGATATGATTGTTATGGAGAGTATATGTCTTTGGAAAATAGATGTATACTACTGTGGTGGATGTGTTCCACTGATTGTGACTATATGTCACTGATCAAGTATCTGTGTGATACTTGGTGTGGCAGTGTACCACTGGATTGAAGTTGTATACTACTATGAATAGACACATTTGTGTTCTATTGAATGACATTGTTCCGATTTCCTTGAAAACTATCAGTAGTATTGGAAATGACTATAAGCTAGATGGATGATCAATGGACATAGATTCCCTAGATGGAAAATGGTCTAGGACATTTATTCTTCTAGGACATATGTCTGGATTAGAAGAATGGTTCCTGTGTCACTCTATGGAGTGAGTATTTTATCCAACATCATGTCTGATTACTCAGATGGAGTATGGTTTCGAGAGATGATGCAGTTGATGAAACTGATAGTAATGATGGTGCTCATGATCCAATCATGAGATAATCTATATGACTATGTTGATGCTACTGGGTGAATGGTATGTTTGTGTTCAAGACCATTACCTTCAATACCTCCCTAGCTAGGAGGGAGTGTTGATATTATGGTAGCTGTGGGAGGTATTTACCTGCCCGTGTAAACCTGACGAGAATAGAATATTCCGGGAAGCAAGAAGAAACTCTAATTAATTGGTTAATAACCCTAGAAGACAAGTCGGCTCAAGAGAATGACTTGTATTAAGTTATTAGCCTCCAAGAGAAGAATTCGGCTAAAGGAAATGTTATATACTAAATAATTAGTACCCAGAATGAGAATTAGGCCCATGCATTCTGCCAGAAATAGTATAAATATAGGAGGCCAGTCTTCATTTTGGCCAATATTCTCAGAACTGCAGAAGCAACACTTGTGTGCACTGCAGTTGGCCAATTTGTTCGCAAGTTTGGAGGAGATCTGTTGTTGTAGCTGCTGCAACTAGCAGATTTCAGTTTTGGCTTGGAATCTCTCTTGGTTATGGTTTGGACTCTTTGATCAACTCTTGTTACTCTTGCTTGGTGCGCTATCCTTGGAGAAAGGTGTGCCACCTTTGTTTGGCTATCCAGTCTAGGGTTTTCTTCTGGAATGATTCTCTGTCAAGGTTAAGGTGCTCGAGGGTGGCTTCGGCCTATGGTTGGTTGAAAATATTGCTATACTGTATATGGTTAAATGAGCACATCCATTATATTCTAACACATGCCCCATGCTTGTATCATGAAACCATAAATATATGACTATAACTGAAATTTGTTGATGAATTGGATATATGAAGTGCCCTCGAGGGCATGAATAATGACATATGACAATTCTGATGAGTGAACAGGATTTGAATCGAGGAATAAAAATTGTATAATGTGTCAATAAATTGGAGGCATTGATGGCCTATCAAATTCATAGGTCTTTTGTTGCAACAAAAAAATGAAACAATTGCATACCATAGTAAGAACCACCTTAACATGAAATTGTGTTGAGGTCGAATGTTATGGGGGTCAACGGAATAAAAAAGCAATGAGGGCTCCTTATGTGTGGTCTGAGACTCGTCATTGATGAGGAAATGAGAGTCAACATACTACAACCTTCTTGGAAACTTGTGCCAACATGGAAAGGTAGGGAGGTACGACTGCAAGAAGCAAAGGGATTCTTAACATAAATTGATAAAAATGGTGTCAAGAACTATACTTGGGAGAAAGTGGATGAACTTGTAACATGGACGAAGTTCAGAATATATGGGATTCAAGAAATTCCCTTGGTTGGGGTTATATTGATGGATGGAAACAACCATAAAACATGATCCAATGTTAGGGGGATGACAAGATATTAGGTCAACTGGGCTGAATGGATGAGACTACAAAGAGATGTCGGAAAGGTCAAAGTCCGGAGGTTTGGGACAAGGATGTATGGGATACTTGAGATTTTGGTCAATAAAGGGATATTTTGTAGATATATATGAAAGTTGGATTCCCCAACCAAGAGTGACATGGGTTGCTTTATTTCTAGGTAAAATGGAAAAAACTGAGCGAACTTGTTGGAAATCAAAAGGTGCTTTGTAGAATTACCAAATGAATAAAGAACAATTTGGGTTGATAATAGACATAAAAAATTAGTTTCCCCAGTGAAGGATGGCTTGAACTATTTGGGGAACAAGTAATGGGATGTAACTAATGAAGGGTGGGGGCCCCATGGGTGGGTTTCTGTACCAGGTAGATGAATCAAGGATGATTTTGCATATGGGAAATTGATGTTAGGTGATATGGAGGGATAATGAAAATACAGAGGTGCATTTAATGTAACCAGAACAATGTGGTTTGGGAGTCTGAAATATGAAGGTTAGAAATATGATGAGAAGAATCATGAGGTTCATTCTCTAAAGTGATAATGTAACAACCCTAATTAATTCTTTAACTATCATGATTAATAAATATTAGTTTAATGAATTATTACAATAGATTTTTTGAAGACTTATTTTATAATATAATTGTTATTGGTAGTTGAACCAATTTATGGGGGGGATAAGGTGGTTGAGTGATTAATGAGGGAAAGATGGTTGGATAAGGGAGGAGAAGGAATATAAGGTAGGGGAGAGGACTCGGGAAGGGATGTCTTTTTGGTTGAGTGATATTTTTAATTTATGAGAAGGTGAGAAATTTGGAGAGGGAGAAGGAGAAGGGAGGAAGTAGTTTGGGTTGCATATGTTTTTCTTACAAATTACTTGAGGACTCTCACAGGGGCACATGTTTCTGGGAATTTTGGGCTCAGGGGCCTGGAAACCGTAAGGAATCTTGGGGCGAGGGAGCTGGAGAGGTTGTTCCTAGCTGGCTGGGAGGTTAATCAGTTTGGGCATGATTCATCAACTTCAGTCCAACTTTAGTTCAACATTAGGTTGAGCTTCAGTTCAACATCATATTAAGGTAAATACATTTCATTATCATTATGTTCATTATTATATTGTTGTTTCTCTTCATCATTATACTATTGTTGTTGTTCACCATTATACTATTAAAACTGTCAATTATTATGCTAGAACAATATTATTATGCTGGTAAATAAAGAAGTAAATAAGATAGATTTTCTGTAATTATATTTATGTTTTATGAGGCTCTGTATGCACATGCCTTACACATGGTATCCGAGCCAAGTTTCAAAACTTGGACCAGGGCCTACCCACCTACCCACATGTAAGAAAGAAAGTTTAGGAATGTTGTTCCAACATTAACCCATAAATTTAATCAACCCCTAAACAGTTATATTGAAACCCTTTACAACAATTTGGAAAAGCATCCCCGAAACCCTCTAACCACAACTAGTAAATAACCAGAAATAAGCATGAAACGTCATTGAACATTTCATGAACTTGTTCACATGTACAAGTGAAATCCTTGAAAGGAGTTATGTAA
>JASDQU010883255.1:6454-16597 GCA_032191745.1 Picea mariana
TCAAAATGAAAATGTCTCCTTGGTATATATAGGAGACTAGGAGGTATAATTACAAGTAATGGCCTAAAGCCGACATAAATAAAATAACATTACTAATATAATATGCCCCAATTAAGGGGTAGTGAGCCAATATTAGGGCTTAACATAGGCGCTATGGAATGTGTTGAGGAATGTGCTCTGGAAACTTTGTTCTATGATTGTTGAACTGGTATTTTTGACCAGTTGACTTCCAAGAGGATTTATGGGTGAACTGAGATGAATTTTCAAAATTCAAAGGCGGTTATTGTCAAGCACGGACCCAAGAACATTTTGGGAGATTCGAAGGAATCTTTGAGCCCTGTTTTTTCAATTTTCATGATTTCCTGTTTGAGACATGCTTTTGCGACATGTATTTCAGCCAACGGGAGATGAATTTCAAGAAATAGAGAGAGGTTTTTCTTTAGAACGAGCTTATATAAAAAAATCGTTCTCATATTGTACACAACTATTATAGTTTGAGAATTACAAGTGGCATGTTGAAGCCTATTTTTCAGAATTTCACCTCCTGAAAAGCAGGTAATCAGTTAAAACGTGTCACTCTTTGTTTGTAACTATTTCTATTTTCATGATTCCCTGTTTGAGACATGTTTTTGCGACACGTATTTAGGCCAGCAGGAGATGAATTTCAAGAAATAGAGAGAGGTTTTTCTTTAGAACGAGCTTATCTAAAAAAAACGTTCTCATATTGTACACAACTATTATAGTTTGAGAATTACAAGTGGCATTTTGAAGCCTATTTTTCAGAATTTCGCCTCCTGAAAAGTAGGTAATCAGTTAAAACGTGTCACTCTTTGGTTGTAACTATTTCTATTTTGGGAAAGGTGTTGGAGTTGGAATTGGTGAGATTGAAAGGACCTATAGTACTATATATTTGATGGTACAAGAGTAGAGAAGGGTTAGAATGAGCTAAAGAGGGTGGTTCAATCTGAAAGACTTGAGAAGACTTGTATAGCTTGAGGTCTGAAAGACTATATATCTGGATTCTTGATTCTTCAGTGAATGAAATCAGATTTTCCTTATTCATATCTACTTTCTGTGTATTTTTGACATTGGTGACTGATTCACATGGTTCTTGTTTCATTTAATGATTGAGAGAAGCCTATCTTTCCTTGCATTAATGATATAAGTCTATGAATGTACCGTTTTCATTCTTATAGCTTTATCTTCATGTGTACCTGATGTATGCATGATTTTACAGTTTGTAGCACTTCTCTGTATTCATTTAAACCTATTTAGTATTGGATTGAGTTCATGTGAAGCCACTTTTTCTAGAATACATTCCTAATTTTCTCATGAATGCAAGTGTTAACAATCCATAGATTGATCCATCATTGAGAATTCTACTAGTCAAAATCAGACCTGTATGCTACCAAGCTCACCTGATCTACAGTCTAGGGTGACTCTTCGAGAGCTAACATTTTGGCGTCATTGTTGGGGAGTGAAGTCTAAAGAAAGCTTCCCTGGGAGAATGACACAGATCCAACTTTTGATGGTAGACAAGAGAAGGACACGGATGTTGATTGTAATCATCTACCTGGTGACTTCACATTCAAATACTCCACCGGAGGAAGGATCCTACTGACTGAAAAATGATCATACGGAAGGGAAAAACTGGGTATTAGTTCATGAACTTTCTCCATGAAATTTTGTTCTTCTTTATTATCTCTTTCATGTCTTTCCCTTTACATATAAATAGGATTATCCTTTGTTTTGTTTACTCTGATGACCATCAACATTCTTTTATATATCCCTCCTTGGAAGAGGATGCTCTTCATTTTTCCTATGTTGTAGATGTTGATCATGTCTTCTCACCTCAACCTTTTCAGAAGGATGATGTATGTATTCAAGTCCTTCCTGAATCTGATAAGCCATGTAACCATGAGGATGATAAAACTGATTTATCTCCTTCTCAGATCTCATCACCTATTACCATCACTGTTGATCTTTGTAATCAGCTTGTTAAACCTCATTTTCATCCCATAGAATTTCAGTCTAGAGTCATACAGAAGATGTTTAAGCCTCTCAGGCTGCCATCTCACCTCCATCATTACCCTCCCAACTTTGTTGAGTATCTTACTCGGTTTACTAGAGGGGATCATGTTATAGTACAGAAACATTTGGGAGCCTTTGAGAACTTTGTTGATAATCTAAAAATTATGTATGAAGATGTTGTTATCAGATTATTTTTTAAATCTTTGGTTCGAGAGGCTGCTTTATGGTTTAGAGAACTGGAAGTTGGTTCAATTAGTTCATGAACTAATTTTTTTTGTGCAATTTTAAAGTATTGGGGTGAGAATAAGTCCCTTGATCAATACCTCACTGATTTTAATGCTTTGAGGAGAGGGGAAGAAGAAGTTATTGTTTTCTTCAATAGGGGGTTTTATAGTGTTTATCATAACATGCCATTGGATATTTGGCCTTATGAGGCTGCTTCCATTGTGTAGTATGTAATGGATCGGCATTCAGAGCTTGTCCTTCTCTTGAGAGAAAGAAAATCTTCATCTTTAAGACACTTGTTTGAGGATGTTGAAGAAATTGAAAAAAAACATCCAGGCTTGCAAGAGGATTCGAGAGCAGTCATACTTTGAACATCTGCATGCACATAAAAATCAGCAAGAATGTAAGTATGAATCATATTTGGGACAACATTTGACAGTTTCTTCAAATTTTTCATATTTTTCCATGGATTGGGATGTACATCATGCTTATGTTCGTTTTCAAAATCAGTTTGAGCATGCAGTAGGGGATGACTGCATAGATAACTATATTTTTTTAGTTGGTCCTAGTCAGAATGCTTTAAGTCCTGCTATGCAATTATCATATGATCATGTTTATGAAGAGGAAAATGCCATTCTTGATGATCAATAGTTGTTCATGAAAGCACAGGGAGGTCATCTCTTTATTAGCAAAGGGGAATTTAAGCAATGGAAATCATCTTTTCTCAATTAGTAGTTTTGTGACTATGGTTTTGAGGATCTAGTAGCAGCCTTGTTGGAGTCATACCTTTCATATTCTCTAACATTTTCAGATTTCATTATCTCACCAACACTCGTAGGTGAGAATGATTCTCTGAAGGAGTTTCAATTGTTGCTATCATATTTCTGCTATTCTCCATTGATTAGTGGCATAGATGAGATCATTTCAGTCCTAAAGTTATTTGAATGGTTGTTGTGGAAATATGCCTTTACCTAATCAAATTGGAGATTTGGTTAGAGGTAGGTTAGTGTAGAAAATAAACTCACTTCTTGAGCATTTTCTTTCCTTCAGTTTGCAGTAGGTTTATCAGTCAGTTTTCTTAAATAAGTGGAATATTTTGGCAGTGTTTCAGAGGTTAGTTGCACAGATGAATCCATATCCCAATGGATAAGGCAACTGGAAATGCATGTTCTTGGAAGCTCACAGGGAGCAATACATCCCATGTGGAGCCATATGTTAACACATAAGATTGTATGGGTCAAAAAATTCACCTTGGTTTTGTTTTTGAGTCATACGGTTTAGAGGACATAGGTGTTGAGTCTTTAGGTTGTAATCATAAAGTTAGATTTGGTTTCAAAATAAATAAGGCTATGTATAACCTTGGTCTAAAGTTTGAACTACGTGATTGTTATCATGACAGGTAAGAAGCCCCATGAGTCATATCTTTGGTTTTTTATATCATTTCCTTGACATGTCATACATCCAGGTTGTACTCAATGTCTCCCCTTTGTCACTATAAATCCATTCAAGTGTGAAAGATATGTTTGATCTAGAATTGTGAACTAGTGGAAGAAGAGGGTTGTAGGTTGGATAGATTGTAGGCATTTGAGTGAAAATCCGAAGTTACCAGCATCAACCTCATAGGCATCAGGTACTCCATGAGCTTTTTTGTCTTGTTTGGAGGTCAGGAAAGGGTTTGGCTACTTGATTTTCCTTTGGCGCTGTGAACTAGCTCAGGTGTTGTGAATTGAGACAGGTGCTACGGAATGTGCTATGGAATGTGTTGTGGAATGTGTTGTGGAAACTTTGTTCAAGGACTGTTGAACTGGTATTTTTGACCAATTGACTTCCAAGATTATTTCCAGGTGAACCATGATGAATTTTCAAAATCCAAAGGAGGTGATTGTCAAGAATGTACCCAAGAACATTAACCTCTTTCATTTTTCACACAGGTTTCATGGATTGGGAGATTCGAAGGAATATTTGAGCCCAATTTTTTCAATTTTCATGATTTCTTGTTTGAGACATGTTTTTGCCACACATGTTTCAGCCAACGGGAGATGAATTTCAAGAAACCGAGAGAGGTTTTTCTTTAGAAATATCTTATACAAAAAAAAATGTTCTTGTATTTTATATATCTATTATATTTTGAGAATTACAAGTGGAATTTTGAAGCCTATTTTTCATAATTTCGCCTCTTGAAAAGAAAGAAATCAGTTAAAACATGTCACTCTTTGTTTGTAACTGTTTCTATTTTTGGAAAGGGGATGGAGTTCGAATTGGTGAGATGGAAAGGACCTATAGTGCTATATATTTTATGGTACAAGAGTAGAGAAGGTTTAGAATGAGCTAGAGAGGGTGGTTCAATCTGGAAGACTTGAGAAGACTTGTATAGCTTGAGGTCTGAAAGAATGTATTTCTGGATTCTTGATTCTTCAGTGAATGAAATCAGATTTTGCTTATTCATATCTACTTTATGTTTATTTGTGCCATTGGTGACTAATTCAAATGGTTCTTGTTTCATTTAATGATTGAGAGAAGCCTATATTTCCTTGCATTAATGAGTACATTTTTCATTCTTATAGCTTTATCTTCATGTGTACATGATGTATGTATGATTTTATAGTTTGTATCACTTCTCCATATTCATTTAAACCTATTTAGTATCTTATTGAGTTCATGTGAAGCCAATTCTGCTAGAATACATTCCTAATTGTCTCATGAATGCAATTATTAACAATCCATAGATTGATCCATCATTGATAATTCTACTCGTTAAAATCAGACATGTATGTTACCAAGCTCACCTGATCTACAGTCTAGGGTGACTCTTGGAGAGCTAACATGGTGATATGTGGAGCGTCACATAACTCCTCACGGTTAGAGAGTTATGGCCATGTGAAGTTGGAGAACCCTCATGAGTTATCTAGAAGCCCCTAAAAGGTCAAAGTAGTCAAAGTGGGTGCAAAGAAGAAATTATTTAAATAATAAATATAGTGGAGAATTTACTATTTATGGATAAGTCAAAGTGGTTGCAAAAGAAATTGTTTAAATAATAAAGTTAGTGGAGAACTTACTATTTTTGGAAAGTGGTCAAGTTAAGTGGGCAAGTGGTTAGAAGTGGGTTAGCCCCAAAATAAGGAAAGTGGGTTAAGATTGTTAGAAGGTAGCCCCTTGAGGAAGCTACATGAAAGTATAAATAAGAGGCAAGGGTCTCTCATTTGATGACCATTGATCATATTGAATATCTATTATTGTGTAAGGCTTATTGCATGTACTCATTGATATATCTAGAGGTGCGAAAGTCTGAGGTAGCACAAAGGGTTGACGACGAAAGTTTCGGAATTATAGAAAACTACTAAAAAACCCTAAGTTCTAAGGCATACACAGGCTAACAGTATAATAGGGTGTGTACGTCCATGGGCCGGCAGTATATTAGGGTGTGTACATGAGGGTAAATCCATAGAAACTTGAGAAGATGAAGATGCCAAGTCTCTAGATTCTAAGAGAAAGTTCCCAGGAAGGTCTACAGTGATCAGGTACATCAGATCTATCCACTGGTTCAAAAGGTATGTCTCATTTCTATGAGTTGGATTTTCTTGTATACATGAGAAATGGTTATGGAGATTTGAGGATTTTCCCTAGAGAGAATAGTGGCTACATGGGACCTTCTGTATAAGTTAGATATACAGAAATATAGTACCGGTATAATCAATATTTATCATTTGCTAGTATTGAGGCACATCTTGTATTTCTTTGCATATGGTTAAGGGTTCCTGTGATACATGTCTAAGAACTTGTATCTGAGAAGTGGATGAAGTATTGAGAGGTTGAATATCAGAAAGGATTTAATGTCTAGTTCATGTGAGGGTTATTATACTTGTTCATAATTACACACACTTATAGGGCACATGACTAGAGAGAGATATAGATGTTTTGGGTAAAGGTTATGTATGAGGATGCATGCACAGGGTACAACTGTAGTCTGGATATAGTGACAGGTTGCAGATCTATGTGAAAGAGGTTGCAAAGGGTCAGAAGTTTTCATATGAAATAAAACCCTAGTTTTAGAAGGCATACTCAAGTTGCATAACAGATAGGTCGCATACATATGTGAGTTGTTGTATATATAGGGTGTGTACATATGCATGTTGCAGAACTATAGTTCATGTATCTGTTGTATTTGTTTGATACATGCTCAGTTCAGGTACAGGTTGATTGGAGAGCAGTAGTACAGGTTGGCTGCAGGTCAGTGATACAAGTTGTTATAGTGGTATATCCCATAGTGATAGTGTGATAGTGGTTCAATCATTTTCTATGTGAGGGTGGCAGGATGGGGCAAGGACAGGTGGTTGTAGCCGGAGAACATATTGGGTTGTAGCCTCCTTCTGATTGTAGCCAAAGAATTGGGGATTTGGAGCTTCCCTCGGGTTGTAGCATGAGAAACTAGGGGGTTGGAGCCTCCTTCCAGTTGTAGCTAGAAAACAAAGGAAGTTGGTGCTTCCAATGAATGTAATTATTAAAGACATATAAGAAAAAACATTATGTGGTTTTCTCCTGCTTTGGGTTTCCACGTAAAAATATTGGTGTAATCTGTATGTGTATGATTGCTCATTTTTTCATTGTTTATTTACTCTGCAACTATTGGATGATAAATGCTACATTGATCATAACACTTGCATATTATGGTTAAAAAGGATTAAATTGATTTATTATTGATTCACCCCCCCTCTCAGTAATCCAACAATCAGTATCAGAGTAGGTTCCTTCAGAAATCGGTTTAACCACTGAAAGGTAGATCATGAAAAGAAACAACATGTATAAAAATGGAATACCATAGTTTGATCGATAGAAGTATGCATTTTGGAGCAGAAGGATGAAAACATATATACAAGCACAAGGATTTGAGATTTGGCAATTAGTTGTAGATGGATACAAAGAACCAGCAGTTCCGCCAACAAATGAAAGAGCAATGAAACTCAGTATAAATAATTCCAAAGCCACAAATACAATTTTGAATGGTCTTGGTGAATCGATATATACCAAAGTTATACATTGTAAATACGCTAAAGAGATTTGGGACAAACTTCAAAATATTTATGAAGGAGATTCAAAATTCAAAGAAGCAAAGATTCAAACTTACAAAGGTCAGTTCGAACAACTAAAGATGAAGAAATATGAGAGTATTGCAACTTACTTCTTACCATTCGATGAAATAGTGAATGCAATCATAGGATTGGGAGAAGAAATTAAAGAATCTGTAATTGTTCAAAAGGTTCTAAGATCTCTTCCTATGAGATTTGATCCTAAGATATTAGCACTAGAAGAAAGAGTAGATCTATACTCAATAATCATGGATGAACTATATGGAATATTCATAGCGTATGAAATGAGAACTAAATAGGAAAATCCAGATATAAAAGAAGCAGCTTTCAAAGCATCCAAAAGTTCAAAGCAAAAGGAAAGGAAAAAAGAAAAAGAACATAGCAGCAACAGTGACTTCTTGGAAGATGATGAAGAAGTGGCCAACTTTGTCAGAAGATTAAACAAGGGAACCAATGGTAGATATAAAGGTAAGATTTAATTTAATTGTTTTAATTGTGATGGTATTGGTCATTTTGCTAACATATTTCCTCGGAAGAAAAATAAGAGGAATGATGAAGATTACTCAAATAGAAAAAAAACATATAAAGGAAAAAGAACCAAAAAGAAAGCTTTCAAGAAAATCTTATGCACCAAAGAAGACATCTCCTCATCAAATGAAGATGAAGTCAGTGACAGTGAGACAGAAAGATTTCTATTCATCGAAATAGAATACTTTGATTAAGAAGACACCGAAGAAGAATATGAAGAGGCAGAAGTTGACTACCAAGAATAATTGTTGAGTGCCATAGAAGTTATAAGAAGAGGAAATAAGAAAAACAAGGACTACAAGTAGAACTAGACAAGAAAGAAGACACTCATGAACTAGAACAAATGATCATGAAATTGAAGGTTCAAATAGAAGAGGATAAAATAATTGAAGAAACACTCAAAGAACAGTTAGAAGAAAGAGACAGGATCATTGGAAATTTGGAAGCAAAGATTGTCACATTGATAAAGGATATTCAAAATAAAAATATGAAAAACAGCTCAAAAGTTTTGGATGACATTATCAGCAGTCAAAAGACTCATCATGATAAGTCCAGACTTGGATACAATCATACGGAAAATGGATCAAGCTCCAAAAAAAAAAAAAACAAGAAACATATCCAAAAATCTATGCATAAACAATCAAAGGGGATAGGAATACATACAAGGAAGATTACAAGAACACTCTTCCACCGAGAAGATTCATATTTCAGAATCAATGGCCGGCTAAAACAAATAGTCCTCAGGAAGAAGAAGGATTCATAAGAGTAAATCCTTTCAGAATATATTAAACTCCCAGGTATCAAACTATGTTTTTTGGTTTATATTATGCATGCAATAATTTTGGACATAAAGCTGTAAATTGTAGAGATAATAGCAGGAACATAAACAACTTTAAAAGTCATACACAAAATGGTTATCCAAGAAGGCCTAGTGAAACACAGAGAAGAAGCTACAACAAGTTTGAATCATTGAGAACTGAAGTGGAATGCTACAAGTGCAAAAACTTTGGACACATGTCCAAAGATTGTATAATGACAATCCCTCCTAGAGAACCACAACAAAACAATAACAGTCACATACATGAATCTCAGAAGAGAACATGGATAAGAAAGTAGAATCAATACAGCAATGAAGAATGCACACTCACTCTACAAGATAAGCATAAGAAACATGGTTGATATATTGACAATGGTTGTTCAAAATAGATGACAGGTGATAAAGACATGTTTCTTACAATAAGAAAGGAAAGATATGGATCAGTCTCCTTCGGAAATGATGATTCAGCTAAAATCATTAGAAAAGGCACAGTCAGAATTGGAAACAAGAATACCAAGGAAGAAAATGTTCTACTAGTAGAAGATATGAAACATAATCTTCTAAGTGTAATTCAAATGTTTGAACAAGGTCATAAAATTACTTTCGATTCACAGAAGTGCGAGATAAGAAAAGAAGGTTCAGAAAAATTGATTGCAATAGCTACAAGAACTTCTAAGAACCATATATGTATTAAGTGAAATTGGAAATGAAAAATGTTTTCTAAGAAAGGAAGATGAAGGTTGGCTATGGCACAGAAGAATGGGTCACATAAACTTTGATAACCTTGTCAAAGTCGGAAAAAAGGAAGCAGATAGAGAGATGCCTCATATCATGAAACCAACCAACAATTTATGCAAGCATTGTCAACAAGGAAAGCAAACAAAGTCCGGGTTCAAATCAGAGGAATTTTCAACGAAAAGACCACTAGAAATTGTGCATATTGATCTAGTTGGACCAACTACAACAAAGGGTTTAAAAGGTGAGAAATACTTTATGTTATTAGTTGATGATTATACAAGAATGAGTATAGTTTTCTTTCTCGGGAATAAGTCAGAAGCTTTTCAAAACTTCAAGGTCTACAAGGAAATGGTTGAAAATGAAATGGATTCAAAAATCAAATGTTTGAGATATAATAATGGAGGAGAGTTCACTTCAAAGGAATTTATGGACTTCTGCAGCAAGCATGGAATAAAAAGGAAATTCTTTGTTGGTAGGACACCTCAACAAAATGGAGTTGTTGAAAGAAATAATAGAACAGTACAGGAAATGGCTTGAACAATGTTAATGGATTCCAAATTGACAAATATTTTTTGGACACATGCAGTGCTTATAGCAGTTCACATTCAAAACAGAGTAATACTGAGAAACAACAATGAAAAAACTCCCTATGAGCTATGGAAATGAAGACCAACAAATGTGAAGCACTTCAGAGTATTTGGAAGAAAATGCTACATCAAA
>JASDQU010883255.1:20520-54654 GCA_032191745.1 Picea mariana
CCCAGTTTTCCATGTTTCATGCTTATAGAAGGTTATAGGCGACAAGATTCCAGTTCAAACTATATTGCCAGAAATTGACGAGAAAGGAAAAATCATATTGGTTCCTAAAGCCATCACTGACACAAGAATTTGCCAACTGAGGAATAGATCCATTTCAGAGTGTCTCATTAAATGGAGAAAACTACCGGCTGAAGATTCCACTTGGGAAGATGAGTCTTTTATACAGAAGCATCCAGAGTTTCTCAAGTGTTGCGGACAACACTTGTCTCAAGGGGAGGGGCATGTTAAGCCTTAATATTGGCTCATTACCCCTTAATTAGGGCATATTATATTAGTAATGCTATTTTATTTATGTCAGCTTTAGGCCATTAGTTGTAATTATACCTCCTAGTCTCCTATATATACCAAGGAAACATTTTCATTTTGAATCATCTTTTACTTGAACATTTAAGTGGGGTAAAGGAGGTTGCCCCCTCGAAGAGGCTTATTATCTAAAATTATCTCTTTTTCAAGGCATTGAGTACTCTTTTTGAGGTTTTTCTATGTTATATTGATATTTGGTTCCTAACACTTTGTTTTCCAGCTACAACTGGAAGGAGGCTCCAACCCCCTTGTTTCTCATGCTACAACCCAAGGGAAGCTCCAAATCCCCAATTCTTTGGCCACAATCAGAAGGAGGCTACAACCCCTTATGTTCTCCGGCTACAACCGGAAGGTGGATACAACCACCTGTCTTTGCCTCGTCCTACCGCCCTCACGTAGAAAATGATTGAACCACTGTCACACTATCACTGTGAGATATACCACTATAACAACCTGTATCACTAACCTGCAGCCAACCTATACTACTGCTCTCCAATCAACCTATACCTGAACTGAGCATGTATCAAACAAATACAATAGATACATGAACTATAGTTCTGCAACATGTGTATGTACGCACCCTATATATACAACAATTCACATATATATGTGACCTATCTGTTATGCAACCTGAGTATGCCTTCTAAAACTAGGGTTTTCTTTCTTATGAAAACTTTTGACCCTTTGCAACCTATTTCACATAGATCTGCAACCTGTCACTATATCCAGACTACAGTTGTACCCTGTGCATGCATCCTCATACATAACCTTTACCCAAAACATCTATATCTCTCTCTAGTCATGTGCCCTATAAGTGTGTGTAATCATGAACATGTATAATAACCCTCACATGAACTAGACATTAAATACTTTATGATATTCAACCTCTCAATACTTCAACCACTTCTCAAATACAAGTTCTTAGACATGTATCACAAGAACCCTTAACCATATGCAAAGAAATACAAGATGTGCCTCAATACTAGCAAATGATAAATATTGATTATACTAGTACTATATTTCTGTATATCTAACTTATACAGAAGGTCCCATGTAGCCACTATTCTCTCTAGGGAAAGTCCTCAAATCTCCATAACCATTTCTCATGTATACAAGGAAATCCAACTACTCATAGAAATGAGACATACCTTTTGAACTAGTGCATAGATCTGATGTACCTGATCACTATAGACCTTCCTGGGAACTTGCTCTCAGAATCTAGAGACTTGGCATCTTCATCTTCTCAAGTTTCTATGGCTTTACCCTCATGTACACACCCTAATATACTGCCAGCCCATGGACGTACACACCCTATTATACTTTTAGTCTACGTATGCCTTAGAACTCAGGGTTTTTTCAGTTTTTTCTATAATTCTGAAACTTTCGTTGTCAACCCTTTGTGCTACCTCAAACTTTCGCACCTCTATATATATCAATGAGTACATGCAATAATCCTTACACAATAATATATATTCAATATTCTCAATGGTCATCAAATGAGAGACCCTTGCCTCTTATTTATACTTTCATGTAGCTTCCTCAAGGGGCTACCTTCTAATAATCTTAACCCACTTTCCTTATTTTAGGGCTAACTCACTTCTAACCACTTGTCCACTTAACTTGACCACTTTCCAAAAATAGTAAGTTCTCCACTAACTTTATTATTTAAACAATTTCTTTTGCAACCACTTTGACTTATCCATATATAGTAAATTCTCCACTATCTTTATTATTTAAATACTTTCTTCTTTGCACCCACTTTGACTACTTTGACCTTTTAGGGGCTTCTAGATAACTCATGAGGGTTTTCCGACTTCACATGGCCATAACTCTCTAACCATGAGGAGTTATGTGATGCTACACATACCACCATGTTAGCTCTCCAAGAGTCACTCTAGACTGTAGATCAGGTGAGCTTGGTAACATACATGTCTAATTTTAACGAGTATAATTCTCAATGATGGATCAATCTATGGATTGTTAATAATTGCATTCATGAGACAATTAGGAATGTATTCTAGTAGAATTGGCTTCACATGAACTCAGTCAGATACTAAATAGGTTTAAATGAATATGGAGAAGTGCTACAAACTGTAAAATCATACATACATCATGTACACATGAAGATAAAGCTATAAGAATGAAAAATGTACATTTGTAGACTTATATCATTAATGCAAGGAAAGATAGGCTTCTCTCAATCATTAAATGAAACAAGAACCATTTGAATTAGTCACCAATGGCACAAATAAACATAAAGTAGATATGAATAAGGAAAATCCAATTTCATTCACTGAAGAATCAAGAATCCAGAAATACATTCTTTTAGACCTCAAGCTATACAAGTCTTCTCAAGTCTTCCAGATTGAACCACCCTCTCTAGCTCATTCTAAACCTTCTCTACTCTTGTACCATCAAATATATAGCACTATAGGTCCTTTCCATCTCACCAATTCGAACTCCAACCCCTTTCCAAAAATAGAAATAGTTACAAACAAAGAGTGACATGTTTTAACTGATTTCTTGCTTTTCAGGAGGAAATTTTTTGAAAAATAGGCTTCAAAATTCCACTTGTAATTCTCAAAATATAATAGATATATAAAATATAAGAACATTTTTTTTGTATAAGATATTTATAAAGAAAAACCTCTCTCGGTTTCTTGAAATTCATCTCCTGTTGGCTGAAATATGTGTCGCAAAAACATGTCTCAAGCAAGAAATCATGAAAATTGAAAAAATAGGGCTCAAATATTCCTTTGAATCTCCCAATCTGTGAAACCTGTGTGAAAAATGAAAGAGGTTAATGTTCTTGGGTACATTCTTGACAATAACCTCCTTTGGATTTTGAAAATTCATCATAGTTCACCTGGAAATAATCCTGGAAGTCAACTGGTCAAAAATACTAGTTCAACAGTCCTAGAACAAAGTTTTCACAACACATTCCATAGCACATTCCGTAGCACCTGTCTCAATTCACAACACCTGATCCAATTCATAGCACCAAAGCAAAATCAAGTAGCCAAACCCTTTCCTGACCTCCAAACAAGACAAAAAATCTCATGGAGTACCTGATGACTATGAGGTTGATGCTGGTAACTTCAGATTTGCACTCAGATGCCTACAATCTATCCAACCTACAACCCTTTTCTTCCACCAGTTGACAATTCCAGATCAAACATATCTTTCACACTTGAATGGATTTATAGTGACAAAGGGGAGACATTGAGTACAACCTGGATGTATGACATGTCAAGGAAATGATATAAAAAACCAACGATATGACTCATGGGGCTTCTTACCTGTCATGATAACAATCACGTAGTTCAAACTTTAGACCAAGGTTATACATAGCCTTATTTATTTTGAAACCAAATCTAACTTTATGATTACAACCTAAAGACTCAACACCTATGTCTCTAAACCTTATGACTCAAAAACAAAACCAAGGTGAATTTTTTGACCCATACAATCTTATGTGTTAACATATGGCTCCACATGGGATGTCTTGCTCCCTGTGAGCTGCCAAGAACATGCATTTCCAGTTGCCTTATCCATTGGGATATGGATTCATCTGTGCAACTAATCTCTGAAACACTGCCAAAATATTCCATTTATTTAAGAAAACTGACTAATAAACCTACTGCAAACTGAAGGAAAGCAAATGCTTGAGAAGTGAGTTTATTTCCTACACTACCCTACCTCTAACCAAATATCCAATTTGATTAGGTAAAAGCATATTTCCACAACAACCATTCAAATAACTTTAGGACTGAAATGATCTCATCTATGCCACTAATCAATGGAGAATAACAGAAATACGATAGCAACGATTGAAACTCCTTCAGAGAATCATGCTCACCTACGAGTGTTGGTGAGATAATGAAATCTGAAAATGTTAGAGAATATGAAAGGTATGACTCCAACAGGGCTGCTACTGGATCCTCAAAACCATAGTCACAAAACTACTAATTGAGAGAAGATGATTTCCATTGCTTAAATTCCCCTTTGCTAAGAAAGAGATGACCTCCTTGTGCTTTCACGAACAACTCTTGATCATCAAGAATGGCATTTTCCTCTTCATAAACATGATCATATGATAATTGCATAGCAGGACTTAAAGCATTCTGACTATGACCAACTAAAAAAATATAGTTATCTATGCAATCATCCACTACTGCATGCTCAAACTGATTTTGAAAACAAACTTAAGCATGATGTACATCCCAATCCATGGAAAAGTATGAAAAATTTGAAGAAACTGTCAAATGTTGTCCCAAATATGATTCATACTTACATTCTTGCTGATGTTTATGTGCATGTAGATTTTCAAAGTATGCCTGCTCTCGAATCCTCTTGCAAGCCTGGATGTTTTTTTCAACTTCTTCAACATCCTCAAACAAGTGTCATAAAGATGAAGATTTTCTTTCTCTCAAGAGAAGGACAAGCTCTGAATGCTGATCCATTACATAGTACACCATGGTAGCAGCCTCGGAAGGCCAAATATCCAATGGCATGTTATGATAAACACTATAAAACCCCCTGTTGAATAAAACCGTAACTTCTTCTTCCCCTCTCCTCAAAGCATTAAAATCAACGAGGTACTGATCAAGGGACTTATTCTCACCCCAATACTTTAAAATTGCACAATAAAAATCAGTTCATGAACTAATTGAACTAACTTCCAGTTCTCTAAACCATAAAGCAGCCTCCCGAACCAAATATTTCAAAAATAATCCGATAACAACATCTTCATACATAATTTTCAGATTATCAACAAAGTTCTCAAAGGCTCCCACATGTTTCTTTAGTATAACATGATCCTCTCTAGTAAACCGAGTAAGATACTCAACAAAGTTGGGAGGGTAACGATGGAGGTAAGATGGAAGCCTGAGAGGTTTAAACATCTTCTGTATGACTCTAGACTGAAATTCTATGGGATGAAAATGAGGTTTAACAAGTTGATTACAAAGATCAACAATGATGGTAATAGGTGATGAGATCTGAGAAGGAGATAAATTAGTTTCATCATCCTCACGGTTACATGGCTGATCAAATTCAGGAAGGACTTGAATACATACATCATACTTCTGAAAAGGTTGAGGTGAGAAGACATGATCAACATCTACAACATAGGCAAAATGAAGACCATCCTCTTCCAAGGAGGGATATATAAAAGAATGTTGATGGTCATCAGAGTAAACAAAACAAAGGATAATCCTCTTTATATGTAAAGGGAAAGACATGAAAGAGCTAATAAAGAAGAACAAGATTTCATGCAGAAAGTTCATGAACTGATACCTGGTTTTTCCCTTCCGTATGATCAATTTTCGGTCAGTTGGATCCTTCCTCCGGTGGAGTATTTGAATGTGAAGTCGCCGGGTAGATGATTACAATCAACTTCTGTGTCCTTCTCTTTTCTACCATCAAGAGTTGGATCTGTGTCGTTCTCCCAGGGAAGCTTGCTTTAGACTTTGCTCCCCAACAATGACGCCAAAATGTTATCTCTCAAAGAGTCACCCTAGACTGTAGATCAGGTGAGCTTGGTAACATACATGTCTGATTTTGACTAGTAGAATTCTCAATGATAGATCAATCTATGGATTGTTAACACTTGCATTCATGAGAAAATTAGGAATGTATTCTAGAACAATTGGCTTCACATGAACTCAATCTGATACTAAATAGGTTTAAATGAATGCAAAGAAGTGCTACAAACTGTAAAATCATACATACATCAGGTACACATGAAGATAAAGCTATAATAATGAAAACAGTACATTCACAGACTTATATCATTAATGCAAGGAAATATAGGCTTCTCTCAATCATTAAATGAAAAAAGAACCATTTGAATCAGTCACCAATGGCACAAATACACAGAAAGTAGATATGAATAAGGAAAATCTGATTTCATTCACTGAAGAATCAAGAATCCAGAAATACAGTCTTTAAGACCTCAAGCTATACAAGTCTTCTCAAGTCTTTTAGATTGAACCACCCTCTCTAGCTCATTCTAACCCTTCTATACTCTTGTACCATCAAATATATAGTAATATAGGTCCTTTCCATCTCACCAATTCAAACTCCAACCCCTTTCCCAAAATAGAAACAATTACAAACAGAGAGTGACACGTTTTAACTGATTACCTGCTTTTCAGGAGGCAAAATTCTGAAAAATAGGCTTCAAAATGCCACTAGTAATTCTCAAACTATAATAGCTATGTACAATATGAGAACTATTTTTTTAGATAAGCTCGTTCTAAAGAAAAACCTCTCTCTATTTCTTGAAATTCATCTCCCGCTGGTCGAAATGCATGTCGTAAAAACAAGTCTCAAACATGAAATCATGAAAATTGAAAAAATAGGGCTCAAAGATTCCTTCGAATCTCCCAAAATTTTCTTGGGTCTGTGCTTGACAATAACCTCCTTTGAATTTTTAAAAGTAATCCCGGTTCACCCATAAATCCTCTTAGAAGTCAACTGGTCAAAAATACCAGTTCAACAGTCATAGAACAAAGTTTCCACAGAACATTCCTCAACACATTCCATAGCGCCTGTCTTAATTCACAACGCCTGAGCTAGTTTGCAGGGCCAAAGGAAAATAAAGTAGCCAAACCCTTTCTTGACCTCCAAACAAGACACAAAATCTCACGGAGTACCTGATGGCTATGAGGTTGATGTTGGTAACTTCAGATTTTCACTCAGATGCCTACAACCTATCCAACCTACAACCCTCTTCTTCCACCGGTTCGCAGCGGCAGATCAAACATAGCTTGCACAATTGAATGGATTTATAGTGATAAAGGGGAGAGATTGAGTACAACCTGGATGTATGACATGTCAAAGAAATGATATAAAAAACCAAAGATATGACTCATGGGGCTTCTTACCTGTCATGATAACAATCATGTAGCTCAAACTTTAGACCAAGGTTATACATGGCCTTATTCATTTTGAAACCAAATCTAACTTTATGATTACAATCAAAAGACTCAACACCTATGTCCTATAAACCTTATGACTCAAAAACAAAACCAAGGTGAATTTTTTGACCCATACAATCTTATGTGTTAACGCATCAAAAATGGCATGACATGTACTATCCATCTAGAATAGTCTTACCTACAAATATATTAAAAATCATACCATTATACATCAAACAAAATTGGGTCCATTACCCAAACCTTTGTGCTACCATAATTTGCTACCAGACTTCTTCAAGGGTTGAGATCATTGACAACCAACCCAGTTAATCAACAACTCTTTGGTATTCAATACTCCTTCTAGTTGGATCCAAATGGAGCCTTATTCATCCAGTTCTTGTAAGCTAGTTTTCACATTGCAATTCAATCCCATGAACTTCTTTAGATAAGACACACAAAATACTGGATGAATCTTGGAGTGTGGATGGAAGAAACAAATTGTAGGACACTTGGCCATTGCATTGGATGATCTCATAGAATCCATAAAACTTTGGTATTAATCTATGAGCTATTTTTTCTTTGAGTGATGACATTTGTTTATAGGGTTGAAGGCAAAGAAACAACCGATTTTCTATTGCAAAAGAAAATTCAGAGCAATTATGGTATGCTTGTTCTTCTTTATATTTTGAGTGATAAATAAATCATCCTATAGTGTGTGGATAATGGCTTTTTTAGTGTGGAGTGTGTTATCCACTTCTTGAATCTTAGATGTGCCTAGTAAATAGGAAGTGACCAACAATGGTTTTTAGTCATAGATAAATTCATATGTGGTCATTGGTAGCTCCATGATAAGAGGTATTGTACCACCATTCTGCAAGGGGAATGCATTATGCCCATTGGTGTGGCTTTTTAGAATAAAATAATCACAAATAGGTTTCTAAGAACTTATCGACCACTTTAGCCTGACCACATGTTTGGGGGTGATATGCAGTGCTCATGTTCAACTAACTATCTTGAAGTTTAAACAAATCCTACCAACATTTGTTAGTGAAGGTAGGGTATTGATCTGAGACAATGGAGGTGGGCATGACATGCAACTTAAAAATATGATTCATGAAGACTTGGGAAATTGAAGAGGGGTAAATGGATGTGATAAGGCACAAAAATGATAGTGTTTGGAAATATAGTTGGCTACCACCATGATCATTGATTTATTTCCCACCCTCAGAAGTCCAACTATAAAACCCATAGAGATGTCAATCCATATATGTGTTGGTCTTGGTAGTGGCCACAATTCCCCTAGAATTTTTATTGTATCACCCTTTTTATTTAGTAAGTATCATAGGTCACCATAAGATCCTATATGTCTATTTTTATGCCTTCCCAAAATAAGGAGATCTTGGTTTGTTCATATGTTTTATGAAATCTAGAGTGACCTATTGTAGGGGATGAATGTGATTCCTCTAAGACCTTTTTTTTAAGGAATAATTTTTTACTAGAACAATGCACCCTTTATACCTTAATGTATCTTGCTTCATGTATACCCTTTAGGAGGGTTGGGATCTTCCTGAAGCCTTTGGATGAGTTGAACAATAGTGTCATTTTCCAACTATTATCGATGGGCTTCCTCAAGTCAAATTGGAATGTGAATCTCCTGTGGAGGGGTGTCGACTACTTGTATGGAATTATACTGTGCAATAATGCTAGAGTGGACTTTCTTTAATTAATTATCCATACAATGAGAGGTGATAATTTCATGGGAACTATATGCAATCCATTTAAGGGTATCTTTGTGCCCTTCCTTAGTGAACATTAGGTATAAATCCTTGAAATCCATGGTGACAGGTCCTAAAGTGCATAGCCATTTCCCCCCCAAAATTACATTGCAACCACCCATGTCAATAGAAAACATGTGGTTTTTGAGATGATACTCACCCATTTGGAGTTTCACATTTTCACATCGGCCACCACATTTCATCGTACCCCTATTGGAAATAATATTTTAAAATTAGGTATAGGATGGACATAAAAATGGGTTCCATGGCCACTCTCCTATGATTAAAATTGTGGGTGTTGTTGTTGGCAATCAATACAATCACTTTGTGATGCTTGATATAACCAATCAACTTTAGTGTTTGGGGTGCCAAGAAACTAGATAAGGCATAAAGAGAAAATTTGTCATGTACATATTGTAATACCCCTAGGTTGATCTTGAATTGTAAATGTAACTGTAACTTACATATAAGTTGGTGAATTCAATCACGGGGGCTCTGTAGCTGGGGGAAACCCTAGCCACAAACGCCTGATACTGTTTCCTTTTCTTGGTGTGGCTCCTCTCTTCCACCAGATGCAGACAAAGACACAAACTCGATCAACTCTTCTTGGTTCCTCATGTGGTGGCTCTCTTTCCGCTGTCTCCTTTGCAGTAGGTTGGGGATCCTTTTCTTCACGTAGATATGCAGGTATCATCTACTCTCCCTGTGTTGCTGCAGGTTTGGTTGGCGGCTAGGATCATTTTCTTCTCTGTGTGGGATCGAGTATTCATAGCTCACAACCTCTGATTGCATAGTCGTTCCGTTGGTGTTTGCACTATGTGAGGATCCATTTTTTGGTTTCGAGCTGTTTTCTTGTTTATGGGTGCATTTGTGAGGGTGATGCATGGTGTTTTCCTTCACAGATATGTGTTTTTCACAGAGAGGTATCTGTTTTATTTCTCTCCTATTTTGTGGTTCCTTCCTTTGGGTTCTTCGGTTGTTCAGGGTTTGATGTATTCTTAGATCTGGCTCCTTTTGGTGGCTGTCGATGTATTATTCTATATGGCTAGGGTTATGCTAGAAATTTTAGGTCCTATCCTTGGGCATGCGGTGTGTCTCTGACACTTTGAGGTCCATGGAGTGGGCGTGTAGTTCATGGTCTTACTGCTGTTGGTTGGGATCTTGATCGCCGTTGCTACTTTCTGGCTCTGTTGATGTGTAGGTTTTCATACCTCTCTAACTAGTCCTTCCGACCACCAGGGTCTATTTGGATTGCACTGTTTGGGGTTTGCTTTTGTGACGTGCTCTCTTGTACCTGGTTTTCTGGACTTTTATGGGTTTCTTTCAGCTTCTGTCTCTATTTTTTTACTTTGGTATTTCCAACTAGTTCTTTCTTATCCCTTTGGGATCTTTCTACCCAGGATTGGGTCATGCCTTTGGCACCTAAAGAATGTAATTTGGTTCTCTTCGAATGAATAGAATTATTCTTTTTTTTTTGAGGAAAAAAAATAAGCTAGTTAGCTGAAGGAACAAGATCTTAGATTCGGTTCTGTGCACATTGAGTCAGTGCACATGAATCTCACATCAAAGGAGTGTACAAATTTTTAAATAAATATATAGAACACATTTTAATGTATCTAGCATGCACCTGTGTAAGTGCGCGGGGATGGTGCACTAAAATAAGAATGCACACATCCCCGAAGTTCCACGTGTAATAGTTTAGTGCGTGATATTTGTGTTTTGAGGTTGGTGAGCCTGGATGGAAAAAGACCAGTACCTCTATACTATGAATGTAAATGTTTTATAGGTCAATGAGCCTAGTTGTTATAGGCTAGAAGGCTTATGTGATTATTAGGTCAGAGAACCTATATGGTAAAGGCCAATGATCCTATTATTGTAATTTGTAAACACTCATGTTATTAATAAAGTACACCACTGCTACAAACCGACCACACAAAAGAGATGGGGGGATAAACTCCACTAGAAAGGGAAAGGGGGGCTAAGAGTCTAGGAAGGGGCTAAGATAAGAGACTTAATCCCAATGGAATATTATATTAGTATTCCTTAAATCTAAAGTAATGGTTATGAATATATCTTAAGTGCTAAAGTAGGGAAAAGGGAGTCTCTTAGGTGCCAAGTGTCTTAAAAGACACATACATATATATATTTGGGGACATAGTGAGAAGGGGGATTCCTTCATGGAGGTAGATGTGAATCAAACTTTGCTGTACTAGACAGCAACGAGAACTGATACTGGTACTGGTTAGCTCCAGAGATAGATTGAAGAAGTGGGTTGCTAGGCCCATCGAATTGAAGAAGCAGGTTGTCAGGTCCGTGGAACAGAAGAAGCGGGTTGTTAGGCCCGTAGGACTGAAGAAGCAGGTTTTCAGGCCCGTGAGGAGTTTCTATAGGTGAGAAAATACTCAAAATTGTTCCTTAGTGCGCTAGAAAATAACTACGGGGCTATGAGACTTCCTTTCCAACCTGTTGTTGAAGCCCGAAAAGGGAAGTGGGGTAGCCGAGGGACTATTGAGTAGAGAAGGGGAACACTTTCTGGGGTGGGACAAGAATGTGGGGAATGAGAGAATGTAGGCTAGTTGCAACAATTGAGCACCTTGGACTGAGTAATTATGCTTCTTATCAGACCTTATATTGGCTTATTATTCCATTTCCTTGGTAGAGTTTAGCCCCAACTCGGGGGTGAACCACTACTGAGATTATGAGTAGTGTGTTCTATGGATGGGAGGAATGTGGAAGGTTTGCATGAATTTCATGTTTATTTCCTGAGATAAGTGTCATTCATGTGCTTATTTCAATTATCGTGTGTGTGTAATTATAAGTTTATGTCATGGAATATCTGTTGTTAAATTATATATATGAATTGTTAATGTTGCATGCATGTTGTTATTATTTCTTCTTAACTCTGTTCATATGCATAATTTTTTATTTAATTTAATGGTATCATAATTCATAATTCTGTCGTGGGATGGCCCAGCTCGGGGCTGGGAATGTTACAAAAGCAATTTTTTTGAGTCCTTGATAATGGGGATGTTAAAAAATGGTATCAAAGTTGATAACAAGAGATTTTTTGTGTGATGTGGCCTAACTTTGGTGGCTAGGTACATTATAAAGTGGTATCAGAGAAATTTTTTGTTGAGTTGTTGGTAATGGGGACATTACAAATTGGTATCATAGTTATGTCAAAGTGTATTGTGGAGTAGCATGGCCTAACCTGGGTGGCTGGGGATGTTACACTTATTTTCTAAATCATCAAACAAGAATAAAATTTATTATCCACAAACCATCTCTCCAACTCTCATAATTCCTTTTGTTGTATTGTTTGATAGATATTGTAGTCTTGTTTTTCCAATGATAAGAACAAATCATTTCTAATACATGGTATATTAATGTAGGATTATTGGCAATCCAAGTATCATTAACACCATATAGATCAATGTATCTTATAGTTTCCTTTCTTTCTAGATGAGCATACTAGGGAACATGTAATGCATACTCAACCTCACCATGAATATCCTTCATAAAATTACCGTGGTCATAAATTCTATCATTGTCTTTTCTTTTATTGAGATATTTGCTAGAGAAGGTTTTTATTTCTTCCAGAAAAATAACATGTGATGCTTAGTATAAATTTAGCATTGCTATGACAATGTCACCACTTTGTTCGATAGAATGGAGGTGATAACAACAAAAGGAATTTGTAGATACATCATATCCATGCAATTGTAAAATCATGAAAGCAATGGAAGTACTAACTATGTTTGGTGTTGGTGATTTTCCCTCTCTGCTTGTTTCTTTCTACATCCAATATCTGTAGACATCATGTAAAGCGTGCATTATCTCATTTTTAAAATGTCTTTCTAATCCTATTCATTGTACTATTTAATCTATCATTGATATCCTAACATACAAATATAACAGTTTTAATAAATGTTATGTCAGTGTTTATTTGGTGGGAAAATCTAAAAGATATTTTTCCACTTTTCTCATTCTGAGATGCTCCACAACTATTTGAGTTAACCCCTTAGTGTATAGATCTATTTTGTTGTTATCTATTGTATTTGATATAGGGAATGCCAATTTTTACATTAGCTATTGCATTTCCATCTCTAATACCACCAGAGTGCATATCGGACTCCAACTTTGTGTTAGAAATCTTCCATGTTTCAAATTGGGATTTTCTACTTTGCTTTGTATGTTATTAATCCGGGAAATATTAGTACAACACTCAACATATCCACCATTGGTTTCGACTGGTTCGATGAATTTAATCCTAAGTAGAAGCTTCATAAGGCCTCCTTATTCAATTGGTGGATATTTAGTGTGTTTTTAGGAATGCTATTTATAGATAGTTTTTTGATATATACTGAGGATCGTGTGTTACATATTATTTTGGTCATCCTGGTAATCCATTGACAACATGTGTCCATGTTCCCAAAAAATAATATTTTACCATGAAGGAAATGACTGACTTTATCCTCTTAAAAACTTTATGAAGAAAGGTCGTCGCAGGCTGCACCATAGCCAGGGTGCGACGATGCCTGATCATCGCCCTCTGCTCTAAATCTGGCATGCGATGCCTCCACAGTCTTTTCTACAGCTAGGGTGCGATGATGTCGAAAAAATAATAAGAGGTCAAGTTTCATGAAGGTTCTATAAGGGGATCTTATAGAAGATGAGGTGGCGTCCATATGGTTGGGATCTTACTCGCTTATCTGATTTGGTGGGATCATCCTAATCTCTTTAAACCGTCTCTCTCTTCCTTATATAAGGAAGGATATCTCACGGAAAAGGTTAAGCAAGGTTAATGAGGTTTGAATTGGCTAAGATTGTATGGAGAATTCTGCATTGGATCATCCTTGAGAGCCCCATTTCAGTTCATCAAGTCATTGTGGATCTTATTCATTCAAGATTGCAAGTGTGTGTGTTGGAGCAAGGAGTCATCAGAAGGGGACCTTGCAACATCAAGGCTTTGGTTGTAATCTCCACTTTCACTTTAATATAATACAGTGATATGTTTCTTTCCCATAAAACTTGTTTTGTTTTATTGTATGATTCCTTGATCACATGCACACGTTCTCATTGAGTATATTATATTGCTTTCACTTTGGTTGGCTTGTGTTCCCTTGCAGATTCAACATCATAGGAGCAATGGAGTGTAGCTAGGACGACAATGACAAGAGGAAGCGATATTTAAATGATATGTTTTTCATCTCTTGTTGGATAGTAAACTCAAAGTTTAGAGCTTAGGGAAAGCGTCATATTCTATCTTGTTTTGTTCTAGATCTAGGTGGATCTAGGGAGATCTGTTTATGTATGCATTTACTGATAAGTCCCATAAAAAAATTGGTGACTCCACTGGGGATATGACCTCCTTTTGATATTTTTATTCCCATTTTATTTTATCCTACCCTCCTCTGATAATTTTTGCTCTTTGAGTCTGTGGGTGATCCATATGGACTCCCTGGGTTTAGAAGTTCAGTTAATTTTTTTTCCTTCCTCCCATTTTTTCCAAATTTATGGAGATCGTCGTACTGTAACCTATTAGAAGCCTGTGACAACCCTTGAACATCGCATCCTTCTTTTCCATTCCAGTGCGACGACGTCGCACTGTTCTCTACCAGTAGCCTGCGACGACATTGCACTGTGCTCTGCTAGTAGCCTGCGACGACCTCAACTTGTCGCACTGTGCCCCATACCCAGCCTACGACGACTCCTGTAGGTTTTGATGGAGTGAGTCATTTTGTCTTTTACCACCTAGGTTTGCCTAAATTTCCTGGAGTGAACTTCTTATGCCCATGTTTGATTGATTCCTAAGTTTAAAGCTTGCTTGTGAATGATTTTCAGTGATTGAAATTCTTCCCTTGCATTTTGCAAGTCTTTTGCTCATGCTCATTGTCACGAGGATATAATCTCAGATCTTCATCTGGGTGCTTGTTCGACAAGGGGTTTTTGGTTTGTTTCAAGCTTTGGATTCATTTTGTTTGCCAGATTATTTGCTGATTGAGAAACACTTTTTGCTTGCTTATGTCAAAAATTTGTCTTGTCTTTTTTATTTGTGTTTATATTACGAATTTGATTTGGGAATTGTGTTGCGAATGTATTGATTCTCTTGGATTGCATTTTTCTTTTGTCATTACATCTCTGATTTTGTTTTGCAAAGGAAGAACTGAATTTGTTAATTCTTTTTGGTAATCTGTCATAAGAAAAGTTTTACATTTGAAATATTTATGAAGAGAAGAAATTGGAAAATTTGTAGTTCATGATCATTTGGAATTATGTTCATTCAGAATTGAGAAATTGTAGTTTGTAGCTTGCTGTACTTCGAAAGAAACACCTTCTCCATACTGTAACCAGAGTTCATTGAATTGAAAATTGCACATTCATCTCTTTTTGCATTTGGGTCAAGGTCACAACAACAACAGTTTCACTTCCATCTCCCTTTTTGAGTAAGCAAGAACCTCTAAAACACAACGCAAATTTAAAATTTATTAGTAACTTTTATTTTCTAGGGAACTTTTTCACCAACATTAGCTAGGATAGTGCTTTGGAATAGGTTGTAAGGCACACTCCCCAAATAATCAAAACACACAATAGTATCTTGTGATAGGGAGAGTTGAAATCCAATTGCTACATTTTGTCCTGGGAAGCCCTTCTCACAGAAGGGTCAAACCCGAGGCCACATTGAGACTAGTAGAGTTACTCACCCTACTTTGTTGGTATTGGTGTAGAGATTGCATGTATTATGGGAGTTGCTTGAAGGTATACCCACAATTATGAGTGGAATACTTTCGAGTTGATTTTGGTCTAGATACCCTGCCTTTGCGCGTGGATTGGACTGTCGACTATTTCCCTAAGCATCACTGCTGTAGTTGGTAACCTTAGTGGCCTATCTCTCCAGGGTCTATGCACGAGGTGATTTTGGAGGGGCAAGTATTCATGGTACCTAGAATCGATGTTGGCCAAATTCACTCATGATCCTTGGAGGGTATACCCACGATTATGTGTGGGAGCTTGCACGAGGGTGTAATTCTGTTAAGCAGGTCGTCAATGTAACTTTTCCACCCTCTTATCCCAACCCCTTCTTGTCTTGATTTTGCGACGTTGGATTTCATCACCAACTAGTGACTTCGAAATAAGAAGGTTTGTTTGCTTGGTTTGATTCCTAGATTTTATTAGCGAGTGTTGTTTTTTTTCTCTAGTTGGCCATAGATTTTTTCTGTTCTTTACTTGGTTCAACCAACATCGGCCTTCGTCGTTCACGTAGGATGTAATGGCTACCCCTGGAAGATCTATAAGGTTATCAACCTTTGCTTCCTAACTCACCAGAAGGCTCTCCCGAGGGAGTAGTCAATCACGAAGTAGCTTTCGAAGTTGGAAGTACACACTCTTTGGAGGATTTTCGAATGGTTTTGGACTCCTTAGAAGCATTCCATCTTCCTTCGAACCTGACTTTGAGTGTTCTATGAAATCCACGTATACCTTGGGTGAACTCATCCGGAGAAATTTTTGTTGATACTGAAGTACCTACTGGACCTAACGCAGGATCTGGAGTAGAGGATCCACTTTTTCAAAGTGAATTGTTTAGGACCCTGACTCACACTATTGGAACTTTTGGTTTTGGTTCTATCCCTTTGATAGTATGTGATTTGTATGGTAACCTAGGAGCGAGTCCCAATCGACCCATGGAATCGCAAGTTCCTGAGATGTCTGTTACCTATATGGAACGTTTAGACCATTTTAATGGTACTACCAGTAATGTCACCATCGTTTCAGACTAGTTGTTAATTGGTTCTCACTCGATTTCTACTCTTTAGATGACCCATTCTACTATGGTCCCACAAACTACCACGATTCCTACTGGAAGTGTGGTTATCTCCCAAGCTTCGATTGGGACCCCGATTCCACCTAGACCAAACCCATAACTTCTCCCTGGGTATAGAGCTCTGAATACTTCCATGGCTATCTCCACCCAAGTTCCATCCGAAGGTTCTGGACTTTTTGTCCCTCCTGGGTACAATGCTGCTGTTGGTTTTGTCCGTACACCTGCTCAGTATCTCTCTGGAGGGCCTTATGTTCCTCCTCCACCTCTGCTTGGAGGATTTGACCCTAGTGGCTCCAATCCTCTTGGAGGCACCAGTATTTCTATCACTTATGGTTTCCAGATTCCTATTGGAGGTCAACCTCAAGCTGGGGGGAAACCTCAGGTTGGAGTACAACCAGGGATGATTTTAAGGATGGAAATTTATTTTAAAATGTAGAAACCTTGGCGAATCTTACTAATCCCTCATATGTCAACTATAAATATTTGGCGATATTTTTGTAAAAAATATTCAAATTTCTAAGTATTTTATAAAGTTTTTATAAAGTTTTGTCTATTTTTAAGGTAAAATAATTTTATCCTATAGAATTTGGGTGAATCATTTTTAAAATAGCAAATCTCGTTTTTGGAAAAAAGCATGGAAAATTAGCCCATGAGAGAAATTTAGCCCATAAAATCATCCCTGGGTACAACCTCAACTTGGGGGGAAACCTCAGGTTGGAGGCTATAACCCACTATATGGACATAATGCACCTGTGGTACAATCTCAACCTTGGAACCTTCCTTTCCAAGTAAACTTACAACCGTCTGGGGGGAAACATCCTTAAGTTAACTCTTTCATACCCCCTAACCTCGGTCAACCATGTCCAGGTTCTTTGAATCCCACTTGGGGTCAGAAAATTCAGTCTAGTGTTCCTTTCCAAGGAAACACACCTAATCAACCCAACCTTGGGGGCTATTTGTCTCAAAATCCTCCACAACTGAGTCTGTTAGGACTATTCCCTTATTTTCAGACAACTTATGGTCCTACTGGTATACCTATGGGAGTTCCCCCTCAAAACTACCAATTTCCACAAGTGAACCGATAATTGCCTTTCCTGGCCACTTTGGATTTACCTGATCTGTCTAGGATTTTGAATGATACTATCTTACATTCTCCTTATTGGCCTGTCATATCAGCCAAGTTACCATCCGACATCCCTAAATTTGATGGTCAGGCAGGAGAATATTTGAATAATCATGTTATGAATTTTCATCTATGGTGTTCATCCAACTTCTTGATGGATGACTCCATTAGACTATGAATTTTCCAGCGAACTCTCACGGGTTCGACAACAAAATGGTACATCGAGTTATCGTGAAGTTTCTTCAATGACTTCAACACTCTAGCCATGTATTTTATGACACATTACCAATTACCAATCCGATATGAGACAAGAACCAAAATTTTGAGTACTTTCAAGCAATCCTCATCCACTCATATCTCTGATCACATTCATGAGTGGAGGAGAAGAAGATGTTTAATCAAAGTTCCTCTTCCTAATCAACTATTAGCTGAGTGATTTACCAAATTACTCATTGGACCTATCACTCGTAATGTCTCCATGGGTGGTGTTGTCACTAAAGCGTAGATGATTAGTCGTGCTCAGTATCTTGATCTCGTTTATTCGCAAATGAGAACACTTTATGATTTTATCCTTGATGCTCCTCATCCTTCCACAAACCCTACCCCAACGCCTCCAACAACTTCTCATGCTACTGATGGTGTGACTGGCACCTTTCATGATGAGACCCAATCTGGGCACGCCAATCATGCCAATCTCAAATCTAATAATCCTAATGCACAAAGTACTCTCACTCCTACTCCTTCCATCGACAAGACTACTGAAGTTAATTCTGTTCAATCCACGCCCGCTGGAAAAAATCAAAATAAAAAGAAAGGAAAGAGTAAAAACAAGGAAGACAAGAATAATAATCCACAATATGATAAATCCAAAACAAAAACCATTGATGAGAAAGATAAATGTAAACCTCATTACCCCTACCTTATTTGTGGTGATGATCATTACACGAAAGATTGTCCAAGAAGTGCCGAAGTTACTAAGTTCCTCCAAGGAACCAGGAAAGATTCTACACCTACTGTTTCATCACAACCTTTCCCTTCCCAACAACAATCCCAACTGGTCTTTCATGACCAAGCTTCTCCCTCTACCTCGTCTTATGTCCTTATGTGTATTGGTGATTCTAAAAAGAACAAAGTTTCCATTTTGACTCGAGCCAAAGATTACTCTCTGTCCAAAGATAAAGTTGATGAAATACCACCTTCGTTGGTTCAACCTTATCCTCCCACTTCACCTCCCAACGGTCCTCTTCATCTCAAAAGACCGGGTCTCGATACAGTTCTTTGCCCTCCTCCCAAGGGCCTTGTTTGGAAGTCTGCATTCAACCCTCATGCACGTGCTGCCCAAAACTACAATATTGTAGAAGATCTCATGCAAGCACCCTCTATGATGTCAACTCTCAAAGTCCTTCAAAGTTTCCCAGCTCAGTGGAAGGCATTGTTGAAGGCCATTGGTGGAATTGATCCCACAGATACTAATCTAATAATCTTTGACTACAGGCTTTAAACCCTACGATGTTCTTCCTTTGTTGTCTATTACATTGGAAGGTAAATCGGTCAATGTCGAGGTTGAGGTCTTTGATGCACCTCTTGATTATAACCTTTTACTTGGTTGTAGCTGGATTGATTCCATGTGTGTAGTTGTGTCTACCCTTTTCTATGTGGTACGTTTCTCCCACCTACAAAAGGCCGTTATTTTTGACTAACTGGACTTCTTTGATTTTGATTCTCGTACTAGCAACATTCCTTTTATCTCAAAGACACCCCCTGGTTATGAGAATGCTAGAGTGGGTCTTCTGAAAGATTCAACTTTGATGGGTACTTTTCCAATCCCACCACTCGATATTCCCACCCCTTTCATTGCCTTTATTAACATGATATCCACCACCAGTCATGAAATCCCCAAGTAATATGACCCATGGATAGTACCTAGCCCTGGTGATTACCTCCATTATGGAAACCAGATGCCTTTAAGTTCGGTTGAATCCACTTACCAAGCTATTCAATCGACAAATCTCTCCTCTCCTTCTCTCTTTGATTCATCTCCTGATCCGTTTCACATAATTTTTCCTACAGATGTGATGATCATGTCAGTCATGTCTATGGAAGACACTCCCTAGGATGATGGACATCATCGCTCCATTCTCTTTCTAGAGCATGACACCATAGAGAGTTACCAATGCATTTCGACTTTGTCGACCGTTGTTGTTATCTCTTCGGTTCCCGAGTCAATGTACGATATTTTGTACGAAGGGAACTTGAGCAACATTTCCCCTACTGTCCCTCTCGACATATCCATTAAACTCGGAGTTGTGGAGAATGTTCATATTGGGGCCTCATGTTCTACTGATGAGGTTCACATGTATAAAGCCCTTTTCCGAGAATTCCATGATGTTTTTGCCTGGAGTTACAAAGAGATGCCAGGTATTGATCCCAATATTGTTGTGCACAAAATTAAGACATACTTGGATGCTAAACCCCTTCGACAGAGACTTCACCCAGTACATCCACGCAAAGCTGCTGCTATCAATATTGAAGTTGAAAAACTTCTTAAAGCCGACTTTGTCTATCTCATTGCTGTGACTGATTGGGTATCCAATCTAGTTCTGGTAAATAAGAAACAAGGTACCATCCACGTTTGTGTAGATTATAGGGACATAAACAAGGCTTGTCCTAAGGACAATTACCCAACCCATTTCGCTAACCAGATCATTGCGACTGTGTCGGTAGTGAAATCTTCTCGTTAATGGATGGTTTCTCCAGCTATAATCAAATTAATATTTTACCCGTGGACCAACACAAGACCGCTTTCATTTTCCCTTGGGGAACCTTTGCCTACCGGAAATTACCCTTTGGTCTTAAGAATGTTGGCGCAATTTTTCAGCATGCTATGTCTTATGCTTTCTACAATATTAATCACATTGTGCAACCTTATCTTGATGATCTACCGACGCATTCCATGCTTCGCTAGGATCACCCAACACATTTACGAGCCATTTTCATCTGTTGTCATTATTATCACATCCGCTTAAACCCACATAAATGTGTTTTTTGTGTGGAGTCCGACCAACTTCTTGTTTTTATCGTGTCGAGACATGGGATTCGAGTAGACCCCTTAAACGTTGAGGCTATCCTTAATCTACCTTTTGCTTATACTCTATGCCAGCTCCAAAGTTTGCAAGGGAAGGAAAATGTTTTACATTGTTTCATCCCCAATTATGCTGAACTGACGAAAGGATCCACCTGAATACTCAGGAAAGGTTACGAGTTAGTATGGGACGATACTGCAAACAAAGCCTTTGAAGCTTTGAAACTTGCCTTAACCCGTACACCATTACTGTTTCCCCTTGATTATAGCTGAGATTACTTCCTCTACTTAGCCACTTCGGAGTCTACCATTGCTATGGTCTTAGTCCAAGAGGATGATTCACATGATGAACATGTAATATAATATTTGAGTTGGAGTCTCATGACCACTGAGACCAGATACCTACATGTGGAGAAACTCGCCTTGGAAGTTGTTCAAGTTGTTCAACATTTTCGTCATTATATCTTATTACGCAGAACCACTGTTATTTTCGATTGCAACCCTATGAAACATATCCTTACTCGAAAATTTCTAGGGGGAAAGTACTCCAAATGGATAGTGATTCTCCAGGAGTTTGACTTGGAATTCGAATGCGCCAAGTCAAAGAAATCTTTGGTTTTCGCCGAACTGATATGTGACCTTCCCTCCATTGAGACAACAAATGTGGCAGAGGATTCCTTTCCCGACGAATCCCTTTTTCTGATTAGTTATGATGACGTATGGTACAGAGATATCATTATCTATCTTCAGAATCAAACTTTTTGGCCCGATCTATCTAGTACATATCGTCGTCATATACGATATCAAGCTCGACAATACATCATTCTTGGTGAAACCCTTTATCGCTGCGGTGTTGAATATATTTTTCGACGATGTCTCACTTACGATGAAGCTAAGAAAGATTTGAATGACTGTCACTCCAGAGTATGTGGCAGTCATATGTCTGGGTATGCCACTGCCTAAAAGATATTACGAGAAAGTTTTTCTAGCCTTCTTTGTTCAAGGATTGCATCATTGTTGTTCAGAAATGCCATGCTTGCCAAACTTATAATAACAATATAAGATCTCATCCTACTCCCTTACATTCTGTAGTTTCCGTTGGTCCATTTTTCAAATGGGGCATTGAATTCATGACATGTAACCCTCACTCAGCCCCGGGGCATGGATACATCATTGTAGCTGTGGATTACTTCACTAAATGGGCCGAGGCAATGCCTACATTTGATAACACCGGGAAAACTGCAACATTGTTCACATTCAATCATATCATTACTTAGTTTGGTATACCTCAAGCTATCGTTACTAATCATAGTATTCATTTTCAAAATTTTATGATGTCTGAACTTATGGAAAAGTTGGGTCTTCGCCATGAAAAATCAACCCGCTATTATCCACAGGCCAACGACCAGGTTGAAGCAATAAAAAAATTTCTCATTACTATGCTTCGACGGATGATAGGAATTCATAAGACAAGCTAGCACACCATGCTATTCTCAACATTATGGGCCTATCGAACGTCCGTTAAGTCTACCATGGGGTTTACACTTTTCCAGCTAGTTTATGGTATCGAGGCTATCTTTCCCATTGAATGTGAAATACCGTCTTTGAAACTGGCCGTTGAACTTATCCCCAATACCTCTACTGAAGAAGAGCGTCTTTTGTATTTGATGAAACTAGATGAAACCCGTTGTGATGCCGCCTTAGTTATTGAAACTTAGAAGAAACGTGTTAAAGCCCAATATGACAAGCATGTCAAGCCATGTGTTTTTTTTTTGAAGGTGATCTAGTTCTTCTTTATGAACATGATCGTGATTTGCTAGGAGCTGGTAAATTCGAGGCCATGTGGCGAGGTCCTTACATTGTCAATTGTGTGTTGGACAAGGGAGCTTATGAGTTAGTTGATTATGATGGAATCCCTTTGAGTGAACCCAGAAATGGGCTTTACTTAAAGAAGTACTATGCTTAAGTCTTTTTGCATGAGTGCTTGTAATTTTAGTGTATCATACTCTTGTTTTCTTTTTTGTTGTTTGGTTTCAACCTTCATCTACTTACCTTGTGTTGTGCTTGGTTTCCAGATGTCGGTGTCTATGCTACCCTACATTGGCTTCGCTGATGGTGCTAGTCGCAGTACTCAAAACTTAGCATCTACTGCTTGGGAAATCTATGCACCTATAGATGAATTGATTAGTATACATGGTGTTTTCCTTGGTCGTGCAACTAACAATATCGCGGAATACAGTGCAGCCATCGAACTCTTGAATGACATCGTTTCACTCAGAATCCATCGTCTCATTGTAGGAATCGATTCACAGTTAGTAGTCCTACAATTGAGTAGTGTTTACTCCATTCGAAGCCCTATGTTATTAAGGGTATATTTATGAATTCGTCTCTTGGAACGCCAATTTAATTACATTGAATATCAACACATTCCTAGATGTCTAAATACATTAACAAATGCTTTAGCCAATTATGTGTTAGACAGACATTTGAGAAATTTATAAAACCCAATCACACTTTGTATATATAACAAGTAAGCCGATAGAAGCCTCATATATATATATACATATATATATATATATATATATATAACAATAAAAGTTTTACAAAAATTATTTGTCCAAAGACCAAAATATAAAAAATGTGAAGCACATGGCTTCATATACAAACAGAGCATCAAGGATGCTACTCGCTATAACATGCGACTTCCCGCGCTAACTTGCGGGGCAGTCGACCAATGGAAGCAGATACGCCCACAGTATGGCACTGATAACGCCTCGAGATATCGTCAATGGAGGCATCCAGGATATTCATCACAAGCCCCTCTATATTCTTCTCTAGAATCTCATAGTCGGCAGCAATTACTCCTGCTATGTCAACCCTCTCCCCTCGTCTCTGTATGGGCGATGAACTTGGAGGTCGGTATGGTCCCACATCTACATCATGACAAGAGAATTTGATTAGTCATCGGATAAATAGCACATAAAAACATTTCATATCAAAAATCACAAAAACATTATAAAAACAAAATGTACTTCTTACCTATGTTCCCCCATTGGGATCCCTCAGGAAGAACCAAGTCTGKATCACCTYRGAAGTATACAYCGACATARGCWTAGTCATMTACCATAAGCATATGGGTCCTCAACCAGTCAAAGAAAACATCATTATACTTGACAATAGGACCAGTCACATGCCATGCCATGAGGTCGACCCACCTCTTCATTCTTGGATCCTGTGGGGCAGGTATACCCCACTCTACCTGCAAGCATAAAGATAGGACCCTCTCCAGAAAGAAGGACATCAATATCGAACCGTATCCAAATTGTTTCAAGTCACCCTTCCTACACTTGGTTAATTGTTTTTTCATGCTTCTAAGAACCCCGTCACACCAGTTGAAAACCCAGGGCTCCATGCATTCCAACGCATATTGGAAGTAGCTCTGAAGAGCCATATGAAGAGATGCACTCCCTTCCATGCACATGGTAGTGTAGAGGATAGTTCATAGTGGAAAATCACATACATCTCTGATAGCGACTTTGCCGCTATGCTTCTGTGTACCAGGCACACAATGTTCACTAATATAGTGACTCATAGGCTCCCCACCGCCCCTGCTTCCTGTCAGTGTAACTCAGGCTCCACGGTGAGAAAAGTCGGTCAAGAAATAGATATAATTGATATCTATCGTCAGAATGTGAGCACCCACTCAGAATACCTATTGGTCTACCTCCCACATATGGACTAAGTATTCCAGTAATCTCAATTGGGCCCTCATGCCCTGGATTTTGAAGAATTTTAGCAGTCCACACTACCAGAGGGAATTTACCATTCTCGGTTCATTCCCGACAATGTAATATTCTTCCTCATGTTCTCTCTCTCGCCATTCCAACATATTTACCGTAGAAAACTTGTAATGGGACATAAACGAGAGATTAGCACCTTCATCTTCTCATTGGAAACTTTTTATTGACAAATATATCGAAAAACACTTTTTGGTTTACACACGTTGCAGGCTAGGACATCCGTACAGTGAAAACTTGTCGCAGGCCAGCCTAAAGGTCACCTCGACAACCCTGGGTCGTTGTAGGGCATGATATAAGCCGCCTGCGACGACCTCCACGCGCAGGCACCCTTGAAAACTTGACCCAAAAAGTCATTTTTAACTAATGAAAAGAAAAAAACGATCCATGAAAAGTTGAAAGAGATGAAAATTACATGTTCTGCGGAGACCGTTCGCTGAATGATCAACTGTGCCTTCCACAATCCGCAGTGGAAATTTGAGGTAAAAATGGGGTTTTGGAACAAAGTTTGGGTGGAGTAACAATGGAATGGTAAAATGAAGTTTTTTACCCATTTTTATTAAATTTTTACTTTTCCATTTATATTTTATATTATTTTATATATTTCACCCAAACCCTAAAGTTCTAATGACATTGCAAGTGTTTGATTTTTCGCAGATGAGAAATCTAGGAGTGGAACATTGAACAAGGATACGTCTTTTGGGTTTGCTTTTATACATTTGTTTTATGTACGAATCCTTTTAGGGTTTTTCAGGAAAAACCCTAAGCTTAGTTTTTGTTCTTTCTCGTGCTCGTAAATCAATGAGAATGTAACCGAGTATAGTTTTTTCGATTTTTCGTACTCGTCATGGTAACACGAAAAACAAAACCTATGGAGTGTCCTTTAAGATCTTTTCACGCTTCGTAAAAATGAAAAAGATTGCCGAGCGACCTTGTTCTTTCATGCTCATAAAAGTATTTGAAGAAAACATTCGATGAGTAGTGGGTTATCACTTTTTTGGTCTCATTGGATTAATTTATGAAAAAGGAACCGATGGAGTTCTCTTTAAGTGTTTTTCAGACTCTCTAAACATAAAAAACCCTCGAGTTTTCTGTCTTTGGACTTGTTAAACAAACATTGAAAGACCCATACAGGACTGAACCACTCCTTCTTAGGGTTCGTTAAACATACTCTAAGGGACTCATCTGAAGGATAAGCTTACATCAAAAAGCATATGTTATCCTCCTCAAGCTTGCATAAAAATAAAGAGGTACTCGCCAAAAATGGTGGGGGGAAATTTGGAAAGAAATATGTCTCTATACTTGTGTTAGTGGCAGTAATAGTTGCTCTTGAACATGACACCCCCCTTCATCATTGAATCCGGGTTGGGAAATCCATTTGTCTCTCATTTGATCGTTTGCATGTCCATATGTTGGGTCTTCCTTGAATCAATGATGCCAAGACCATTGTCGTTTCATTCATATGTTCAAGAGAAGTCTAGCCTTAATAATACTCTTATTGAGTCGACCATCTACAGTTATAAATTTTCTACCATGTCGGCCTTCCTTGTGTCAGTTTCAAATCACCTCATGATTTGATCTGCCTCAAATATGTTACTCATTTCGTGTCAATGATGGGGGATACATCAAGGCCCTCCTGTGACGAGTATTTTCTTGTTGACTTCAGCTCATTATCCAGGAACAAGACTTAGAAATCATTCAGTACCTTAGAGCTTGCATGCCTCAATGGCAAGTTTCTTCGCTTTCAACAATGGGTTCACATCATTGGCCCATGATTGAAAGATTCCCCCGAGTGTTCGACTTCAAATCCTTTATTCACACTCGTTGGATTGTACTGGGGGTACCTTAAGAGTCATTGACATTAATGGTGATTTCCCTCACACTTGTTAACGATTTTCATCATTGACCAATAATCAAGTGGTTTCTGCCATGTTCAAATTCAACACCTATAATCACATGGATATATTCGTACTTAGTGACGATGGATTTGAATACCTTGGATAATCCCATTATGGTCTAGGTTGTGATGGAGTATTTATGATTTGTATTGATACATAGATTCAGTTTGTATGTCTCATGGCTATGTTCGAATCTTTTTAAAGCATAGATCCACAGTGCATTCCTGGTGGTTATGCCAATTCATGTTGACATGGACCCACGGTGTATGTTAAGTGGCCATGAATCATTTGACATTTTGTAATCTGAGTATGGGAATGCCTACCTCAGAAAATGGTATATTATTATGTTGATTCTTGACTGCTTGCAGGTTCCTGACTGGTGCGCTCTTTGTTTCCGACACACACATTCTACAAAGTTTGTTAGCGGTCACGAGTTCCAGTCTCATACTTTGGGGGGCATTTTGTTACACATTATTTATTTCATCCTGGTAATCCATTGACAACATGTGTCCATGTTCCCAAAAAATAATCTTTTACCATGAAGGAAATGAATGACTTTATTCTCTTAAAAACCTTATGAAGAAAGGTCGTTGCAGGATGCACCATAGCCAGGGTGTGAAGATGCCTGATCGTCGCCCTCTGCTCTAAATTTGGCCTGTGACATCTCTTCATTTTTCTCTACAGATAGGGTGTGACGATGTAAAAATACTAATAAGAGGTCGATTTTCATGAAGGTTATAGAAGGGGATCTTCTAGAAGATGAGGTGGCATCCGTATGGTTGGGATCTTACTCGCTTCTCTGATTTGGTGGATCATCCTAATCTCTTTAAACCATCTCTCTCTTCCTTATATAAGGAAGGATCTCTCATGGAAAAGGTTAAGTAAGGTTAATGAGGTTTGAATTGGCTAAGATTGTATGGAGAATTATGCATTGGATCATCCTTGAGAGCCCCATTTCAGTTCATCAAGTAATTGTGGATCTTCTTCATTCAAGATTGCAAGTGTGTGTGTTAGAGAAAAGAGTCATCGGAAGGGGACCTTGCAACATCAAGGCTTTGGTTGTAATCTCCACTTTCACTTTAATATAATACAGTGATATATTTCTTTCCTATAAAACTTGTTTTGTTTTATTGTATGATTCCTTGATCACATGCATAAGTTCTCGTTGAGTATATTATATTGCTTTCACTTTGGTTGGCTTGTGTTCCCTTGCAGATTCAACATCACAGGAGCAATGGAGTGTAGCTAGGACGACAACGACAATAGGAAGTCATATTTAAATGGTATGTTGTTCATCTCTTGTTGGATAGTAAACTCATTGTTTAGAGCTTAGGGAAAGCGTCATATTTTGTCTTATTTTGTTCTAGATCTAGGTGGATCTAGGGAGATCTGTTTATGTCCGCATTTACCGATAAGTCCCATAACATCATGTGGGATTCACTTTGGGTTATGCAATTCCCATAGTGGGATTAGTAATATATATCGTACTATTTTTAATAGGTACTACATTTTATATACACAAAGTTCAGAATGGGAATCCATTCAATAACATGGCATAGGTAATTGTTGTATCATCTCACAACTAAAATTACAAAAAATATTTGGAAACATAGAATTGTAGTTTGTTTAACTATTTTTGTTTCCATGTACATGCTAAAACAAAGAAAGAACACATAGCTTGATTCAAGGGAGGAATATGGACTCTAATGTTTAATGCCTTTGATTCATAGCTAGAGATTCTTAAACACAACTTCAAATAGTGACAGGTTTCACCATCCATTCAACGACCATTGAAATTAGGGACCAAAATGGTGATGGATAGATCTCTTCAATTTTTACCAAATGATCCAAATACACCCTACTCTAATTACTTGAAATTCCAAGAAATGACGAGCATTGTATGATCTACTTTAATGAACAAGACCAAATCATCAAATAATCAACCTTACTATAATTCATAATTTCATATATCAACACTATATCTAACAATAACTCCATTTCCATTATCAATAAACAAACATAGACAAATCATTAAGACATGTAGGGAATTTCAATACATTTATTCACAAGAAACACATCTCTATAATTAAATATGACAAGAAATTCCTAGAATAGAGATAAAGTGACTTATCTATTTTGAATATTGAATACCAAGCAACTAACTGAGATAGGGAAATTTTCCATCGAACTATAGGTAGTCCTTTGTGGATACCACCCTCTAGACAACCTTTGATAACACCAAGGAAAATAAGAGAAATAAAGAATTCTTAGAGTAGTATCTCCACCTCAGATGCAAGAAGAAAATTAACCAAGTATCCCACTACTGAGTTCTTGTAAACAATACATCTATTTTGTACCCACAACACCTGTCCCACACAAAACAAGGAGAAATATTTACTCTCTACTAAATTGTACCTCAAAAGTCCATCCCTCCAGTGCTCTTTAGTGTGGGCATATAAAGGTTCAAGATATTGTCTATTAATTCCCGCATTATATTTTTTAGTTCTTGGCTCTTCTCAAGGTTATAACGGGTACCTGTCATGGATGTTCCATCCCATATTATGGAAGCCTTCTTTTTCCAAACAAAAACTTTTTTTTCCTCTCTTCTCTCTTCTCCAAAAATACACTCTCTCTTTCCATTCTAATTTCCCTTCCTTTGCATAAATGAAAGATAGAAAAAGAGTCCCAATTTAAATATTCCTAGTTCCAAGAATGTAGGGGGAATAAGTTGATAGAATGTAGGAGGTGATGGCCTAGATCTATGAGTTGGTTTCCTCCATTTCTCTTACCTCTAATTTAGACTATAGGCTAGGATCAATATCATAAAAGAATGAAGGTTACAATAATGACAAGAGGAGTAGAAAAAGAGACATAATATTGCAGGCATGCAAAAATTCCCTTAGACCCCCTCAACTTTCCCCTATTATGGTAGCAGATCCCCTTTAGGTTCTCTTGCTCAATTGGTATTGGTTCTTTTATTAATTGAAAAATAAAAATATTTACAAGTATTCAAATTGCCATGGAAAGTCATGGAAAGGCATAGTAATAAAATATTTATGCAAAAACATTTGAAAATAATTAAATACAAATTGTTCAAGAGGGTCTAAAATAGGACATTGCAAATTTAGCTTGCATAGTGTTTTACTCATTCGTTGGAGGGGTGGAAACATCCAAATCGGGTTCAAGAGTGTTTCGAAGGGACATGTCTTCTAAGTGTTCTTGTTGAGAGACATCCATTTGGAATAATTTCTATTCTTTACATTTGTGCCCTTTGAAATATTTCTCATCACAATTATAATAAAGGTGGAGGAATTTGCATTCTTCCATATCTTCTTGAGATAGCTTGTGGATTCTAATTGAATACAAGTTGGATGAACTAGGGGTGTGTTGACGCTTGAATCCATCAGGACCGAAACAAAAACCTCATGAGGACATTAGTCCCCCTTCGTTTTTAGAGAGGTGATTCTCCTCTTTGACTAAAATATATATCTTTGAATATCTTGGATTGGGGGAAGTGCTAGGTAGAAAACCCCAAATATTTAGTGCTTGGATTTATATGAAAATGGTTCTTCAATAACCCAATATGATCTTTATGTGCAACAAAAGTCTTTTAATCAGAAAATATTGAAGGAGGGATTCAACATCAGAATTAAATTGTGATCAACATCACACACAATCTTATTAATAGTATATAAACACATCCATATCTTCTTCATAGGAGAGAATGATTTGATCATCTCAAATAATTTTAATAGAGTACTACAATCAAGATCAAAAAAGAATTTGATAGGTCAACCTCAAATACCTCATACTTAAAAGTCAAAGTTACAAGATACAGTGAAGATCAACCCCGAAGCAATTTTGTATGGAGTTTTATTCATGAAAGATGTTGTTCATTACAAAATCTTTGACAACCATATATGTGGCTGAAAATAATCCATGATCATATAAGAAAATATCTTAGAAGAATATAAGAATAACACTCAACAACTCAACCTTGTGGCCAACTTTGAGATTCAAGCACAAAACTATGATAAGTGGTGTAGAAGAATATATGAAAAAAAATGGAGAAGATGGTGATTTCTTTCTTTTGATCAGAAGCTTGATTGTGTATACAAGGCTGTACCTTCTTATTTCTCTGATATTATTCCCTTACCCTCTGACAATACTGATTTTTGGACCCTTTGATGAAGCCTCTCTTCTCATTTTAAGAAGAGATTTTCTAACTACTTGAGTAGTTAGGGTTTCTCCCTTCTAGAAATTTCCGTACAAGTTTCTTATTGAAACATTTCCCTTAATTAATGCCTCATGAATTCCTCATTAACGAATTCAAATCATTAATACAAGTATATTTAAAGTGGGTCCCTCTCCTTTTTTTAATAAAAGTTTTAATTAAACTTTTATTTTTTGAAATTTAATGAATTTCCTTTTAAACTAGGATGAATGTGTTTTAATTATATGGGAATTATAATAAATTTTTTAGCAATGGAAATCATTTCATATGTCATTTTCCTCGTCTTATCTTTCCAACGATATAAAATTTATCCAAATCCGTCACCTAGATCTCAAGATATGAGCTCGTGAAGTTGAGTTGTGACGCAGGCCCATTAAAAAATGCAGCTGACTGATATTTTGATTTCTAAGAAAAATGTATCAACTTTAAGCGCTTGAAACCGATACCACCATATTCTACGTCGAAATACCTTTCCAACGGTATAAATTTTGTTGCAAACGTAGGTTGGGAGCTCAAGATATAGCCTTTGCAAGATCACAACTCAGCCACCGTCGATCAAGTTTGATTGGTAAATTTGGGCCCTTGATTTAATTTTGAACTCCTTTGTTGAATTTCTAATTTTCTTCATTATTCTTATCCCACATGTATGAGAATAAAATATTCTTAGTGGTATGTAATGTTAAGTGTAACATACAGTTGACAAGAAATAAAGAAGAGAGGAGACTATGGAGGTTCGAGGATTTGACCCTTGGAAAATTGTCGAATATAATAATAATTTTGCATGCCTAGTCAACCACCAATATGCCCAATCAACAATGATGAGTCACCCAATCAAATTTTTCCACATGTCATCACTTGGTAGGCCAACAATCTGCCAATAAGAATCTGCCATATGTCATTCAATAAAATTCATCCAATAAAATCACACCACGTGTCACTTTTTGTATGCTGCCACGTGTCTCCATTAATTAGTTTCCATGTGGCACTATCCATTTAACTTCCATGTGGGTATATATCATTGGTTAATAAATTTCCATGTGTCACTTGGAGATTTTCCTTATAGAACTTAGGATAGGAAAAATATTATTAAAATAATGTTGGGGATTCATAGGTTTAGTGAATGTAGAGGTAGGTGAGGAAATCATTGCGGACCCATGGTAATACATAGTAAGAAATGAGTGTGAAAAATTCTAAGTGTAGGTGAAGTGGATAAGAGAGGTAAATAGTTGTAAAATATTATAAGTCTTGGGAATCGAGACATAATTGCATATAACATATGAAATAAACATCACCAACCCTCACCAACCTATGAACCCATGAACCCATGGTAACTCATATATATTTGGCTAAGTATTGGAGAAGTTACATAGTAAAGAGTAGTAAAAAGAGTTGTGTTCATTATGAAGGTGACAGAAGTCAAAGTGCATTGTGAGGGTAGCAGAGATAAAACATACTCTTAAGAAATATCACCAACCCGCCAACCAACGGTAAGACATAGTAAATAAGACTAAGTCTAGAAAGTATAAAATGGATCACATGAAATATGGAAAGAAATATGGAAAATATGAAAATTGAAAAGAAATATATGGGAAATAAAAGCAATTACGTGAAATTTGGAAAAATAAAAAGAGAAAAGGAAAGAAATGGAAAAATGGGATAATGAAAATGGAAAGGAAAATAAAAAGAAACGGGAAAAGAAAAGAAAATGGAAATGAATGTGAACGTGGAAAGGAATAAGGAAAAATGGTTAAGTGTGGAAAATGGTAAGGGGAATATGAAAGTAATGAGACAATGGAAAAATGACTAAGTATAGAACGAGAGAATGGATATAGGTGAAGGGAAAGCAGAGGAGAGAACATGTCACTTGAACATTTTTCATATTTCTTCTTGTAACACCTCCATAAGACTTATGGAGAGAAGTATGTGTATCTTGATCATGGAGACTCTGATTTTGATTCCGCGAAATGCATGGAGAAGTTGATACTGAGTGCTATGCAATGAACATATAATAGTTCAAAAATATTCATATTCCAATATCATTTCTTTTTAGCAGGAACATATAGGTGACCAAATTTTGGTCAACAAGGTGATCATTATAGGAGGGATATGGTGAGTAGTGAATAAAGGTCTCTTAGTTTTTGCATTGGTCCCCGTATCAAATTAATTTCAAGCTTCCAACCATGTTTTTGAGCACTACATCATGACATGTGCTCTAATTGCTTCCTTGAGACCATCTATGGAACATTATTTAAAAAATGAATCAGATAGGCCCTTTGTGCAGATCTCTAATTGCTCAAACATGGAAATATAGTCCATAATTGTGCTATTTTGGTGTAATTTTGTCTATCATTCCAAATAGTGAGTGTCACATTCAAAACGAGCATAAAGGACTTACACAAACTGATCCTAGGAAATGTAGCCTCTATTTCATTTCTTATACCATTGCCACCATTGCCAATATTATGCATTCAAATATAATATCCCTTGTTTAGTTTTTGTAGGTCATCGATAATTCCATGGAGAAATAAATGGTGTTCCATTTGGGTAACCCACCATGAGGGATCATATCCATCAAATTTGTTCATGTCAACCTTTGAAAAATGGTGCCATGAATTATGGTCTTGAAATTGTGGGCGGGGGTTATCCTGAAAGATCACGTGAGTGATCTAAACTTCATGGGATGGGGATTCATCCTTGGTTGGATCATTGTTTGGATATGATATATCAATGTTTAAGTGGGGACTTAACATATTCAACACTTGCCTTGTAATTTCATTGTGTCATTCATATCTTTGAGTGTAGACTCAATGACAAAAACCTTGGATTCTAGAGGTTGATTTTGAGTAGGCGAGGACTAGTTTTGGTTCTTTGTGTTGTCTATGTTGTGATTCTAAACCATAGGACCACCAAGGATTTGGTGGAAATGTTATTCTATACTTATCACATTGTGGTCAATGGATTGAAAGGAGTCTACTCAAATATACCATGAATCACTATACTATTGGTTCCACACAAAAAGTGTTACTTGAGAGGTAGATCCAAGTAATCAACATGATGAACTTTTGATCATGGTCTCCTACAATAGTGTTAGCAGAACCTACTCTCTCTCTCTCTCTC
>JASDQU010883256.1:0-10428 GCA_032191745.1 Picea mariana
GCTCACATATCAATTGATGCCCTCATGACTGTATATTGCATTTTCACCTTCCTGGGCTGCTGTGTAGCACGATCGTTAATGTTTGCCGCAGATCTCGGCGTGCATGCTCGCAGGATCGTTAATGTTCGCCGGAGATCTAGGCGTGCATGCTTGCCGTCAGAAACCTGCCCCCGAGGTGTACGGTATGGCGATCAATATGCACTCTGTTGTAGGTGGTATATACATTGATATATTTAGGCATATCGATATATCTCGACATGTATATTAAGATAATTTGACTGTATATGTATTAGCACAGCCATTAACTCGGCTGAGAACGCCGAAAGGTATCGGTTGAGAACGCGTGCTCCAAATATAAAATGTCTGTGGTAATCCGTTATAAAATGTCTGTGGTAATCCGTCTGTGGTAATATGAAACGTTTGGTTGCATTAGGTTGATAAATGGAATGGTAATATGAAACGTTTGGCTGCATTAGGTTGATAAATGGAACGCGTGGGTATCAAACGGTCGGTTCAGAAGCAGAATGTGGGCATTTATTTAGATGCCATGGTTTAATCCTACTTAATCATTTAAACATGGCAATTACATATCCTTAAAGTAATTTTTTAATGTGATTAAGTAAATGTTAAAAAATAAACATGTTAACGAATGCCTTGATTAATGCAAGAAAGTTATGAACAATAAATCTGACCCATTGATTTTGGAGGACGACTAAGAATATGCCAGCATCTTCAATGCATAGCCATCAGGTTAGGGTTTAAGGTTAAATAAGGTTAAAAGATCATTAATTATGCTCATTATCAATAGGTGTACACCTTTCGGCGTAATTAACCACAGTAGTCTTAAAGATTCTACAGCAAGCTGCATATTGATCGTCCGAGGTGTACAATACCGAGTGAGACGTTCGACGTGCTCCGGGGTATTTTTTAGTACTCTAAACGTTCTACCTTTTGGTTGTTTTTTTGCAATTTTTTCTATTTGATTTTGTCCGAAATCAGTGATGAATAGTTGGATCTACAGAGTTTAGTTGCAAAGTTTGTATAATCCGAGTGCCCCAGAAGTTTTTCAACATGCTGAATCCATTTATACATTTAAAAATACAATTTAAACAACAAAAAATAACGATTTTGTCCAAATTTACATCACTAAATTCCGGCAAAACAAAACCCCAAAAAATAAAACGTTTAACCAACCCCTTTCCCGAAAGGCCCGGGTCATACGATGGCCATTCACAACGCGGGTATCATGACGGATTGGCGCGGAACACGGATGTCTTCGTGCATAACGTGGATCGGGCGGTGGAAGAGAAGTATTCAAAAAAGGAGGGAAACACGGATGTCTTCGTGCATGGCGTGGATTGGGCGGTGGAATAGAAGTCTTCAAAAGAATTCCCGTGCGAGAACAACTTAGATCGGGCGGTGGAATAGAAGTCTTCAGAAGAATTCCCGTGCGAGAACAACTTAGTGGAATTCGGAGGCCACCTCTGGCATTTCGGCGTTCCACCCAATGAGAGCTCAGAAGAGGACGAGTTTTGTTCAGGTGACCGTGGCGGAACGTGAGGTCAAAGCATTTCATGGCGGTGTTGTTGCGAAGGGTTTTGACATATTCTCTCGACGAATGATAGTGCTCATTAGATATCCGTTTGATGAAAAATATATATATATATATAATAGAATAGAATAAGAATTCAAACAAACACTTATATTATAATATAATAATAGATTAAAATAAGAATATTCCTCATGGTTGTGTGGTTGTGCTAATTGATGGTGTAATGGTGTACTAAAGTTTATGAATGTGTACATGTCCTACTCCTTTTGGATTTGAACCTATGATCTATATGAAATGCATAAACATGTTTGACTAGGGATGACCACATGGACCAAAGTTGACCACATAGACAATGGTTGACCATGTTGACTATGGTAGATCATGGTTGAGAATGGTTGACCATGGTTAACCAAGAACCTAGTTGGATGTGGTTGTCACTAGACAACCATGACCATGGTTGACCAACACTGTGAGCATGGTTGCCAATGACCATGGTTGTCCATGGTTCACTATGGTTGAATATGGTTGACGACGAGTGTGGTTGAGCATGCATGACTATGGTTGACCATGGGTAAATATGATAAGATGGTTCTTTCAGATTCATTGCATCAATTTTTTATTTGACATTTCGAACCAAACAAATGTGGTCCATCATCAGGAAGAGTTTTTAAGATGTGAGAGAAATCTGAAAAGTCATCAGGTGTATAAATATGAAAAGTTTTTTAGTAAAGAGACGACTTATTAAAATATATATAAGACCTAAGAATATATAAAAGACCTAAAAATATATTATTAATCAATTATTACTAATTAATTTCTAGAATCTGTTCTTGTGGTTAGTGTTGGGATCCAATTTTTACTGATCTTCCATCCATCATCTCTGTTTAGGTTGTTAGGTTGTTTTTCGATTTAAATGGCTTCCCTAAATTTTCTATTGTGATAGTGATCTACCTTGGCAAGAATTTTGGCATCTTCAATACAAATATGATGTTTTGTCTTATCCAAGCGTTCTGCCAATGCCGAGGGATGAGTGCGATTGTGCTTGATATCAACGACATGTTCTTGAATTCTAATTCTAAAGGATCAACCTGTTTTTCCTATGTATTGTTCACCACACAAGCAAGGGATCATATAGACACCCTTCTGTTCTATGGGATCAATAGGGTCTTTTACTGACTTAAGGGAATTCCTAATAGTGTTTAAGGGTTTGAAAGTTGCCCCAATATTTTTCTTCTTCAAAATTCTAGCAAGCTTGTCAGTTGTTCCTTGTAAGTATGGTAAGAAAACCTTGGACACATCATTATTTGTTTGTGCCTTACTTCTAGGTATTTTGGAGGCATTCTGAAAGGCTCTAAACACTTGATGTTTTTTATAGCCATTATCCTTGAAAACCTTGAGGAGGTGGTTTTTCTCTTCATCACGGTGTTCATCATCAGAGATTTTGAAGGCCCTAGTAGCTAGGGTGTTGAGAACCCTTAATTTTTGGGCAGGGTGATGATGGGAATCAACATGTAGGTATTGTTCTGTGTGAGTTTTCTTCCTATAGACTTGGTGGGATAAGGATCCATCAAGTCTTTTTGTGGCCTTGACATCTAGAAAAGGAAGACTGCCTTTATCTTCAACCTCCATCGTGAAGTTGATGTGAGTGGACTGTTTATTGAGGTGATTTGCAAATTCATTTAATTTTTCATAACCATGGGGCCAAATGACAAAAGTATCATCGACATACCTATTCCAGTATTTGGGTTGAAGGGGTGAGGCAATAAGGGCTTTTCTTTCCAAATTCTCCATGAATAAATTGGCTATGATAGGAGAGAGGGGGGATCCCATAGCAACCCCACATGTTTGTTCATATATGTCTGTCTGGAAACTAAAGAAAGTGGATTTCAAACAAATTACAACTAACTCAGCAGTGCCTTGGTCAGTGACTCTCTTGATGACCTCCAAAGCTCCATCAATGGGAATCTTAGTAAAGAGAGAAACAACATCAAAACTAACGAGGGTGTCATCCTTTTCCAATTTGATATCTTTGATCTTGTTTACAAAGAAAGTGGAATCTTTAACAAAAGAGCTAGTATTGCCCACTAAGGGTTTGAGTTTATGAGCCAAATATTTTGCAAGTTGATAAGTAGGACTACCTATTGTGTTGACAATAAGTCTAAGAGGGGCTCCTTCTTTATGAATTTTGGGAAGCTCGTAGATCCTTGGGGTGGAAGGGAAACTAATAAGTAATTTCTTTTTGTCAACTTCATTTATGTTGCTCAACTTAATGGCATTAGAGACTTCCCTTGCAATCCTTTTTAGGGGATTTTTATTAAGTTTCTTATAACTCCCACTATTATTGATATGGTCTAGCATTTTCTCAATGTAAATATCTTTGTTCATAATTACAACAACCCCCCCTTTGTCTTCTTTTAGGACTACTAAATTCTTATTATTGTTGAGGGATTTTAAGGCTAAAAACTCTTCTTTGGTGATATTGTTTTTTGATGGTTTCACTCTACGGACAATTACTGAGCAATCTTGCCTGATTTCTTCTTTGACATTATCCGAGAGGTTTTTAATTCCATTTTCAATGCTACAAAGGATATCCTCGAAAGGAATTTCGCGAGGTGCAATAGCAAAGTTAAGACCCTTCTCTAGTAACCTAGTAGTGTATTCGTTGATGGTTTGGCTTGATAGGTTGACTACTAAATTCTTACGTTCAATAGATCTAGCCCGGTTACTAATGCTATTGCTTGCCAAAGTTTTAGCCTGGTTGCTATTATTATTGAAAAATCTGGTATCCATTACAATGTTACCTGTGGCATTTACATTCACATCACTGTTCCCATCATTTTCACTGTGGCTGCAAGCACTATCATTGTTGTCATCATTGCATCCGCTGCCATTGTTTGAAATGCCCATGCCCTCGTTGTTTATATCATGGTTGTTTGCTTCAATAATCGGATTTAAACAACAGACAGTACCGTTATTAGTGGTGGCAGCCTGATTTAGCGATCCATTTCGTGTAGGTTCCATTACGTTGTTATTTGGGATGTTTATGTTACGATCACTATTTTAGTTCGTTTCACTGTGGCTGCAAACGTTGTTGTAACACCCTGTTTCTCCCAGCTTGTAAATATAACTGGACTGGCCAAGAACTATGGCAAACTCATAAATGTGAATATGTGATGTAAATTGACCTTGAGGAAGAGGTCAATGAATGTGAATAACATTTTGAATTCATTGCAGGACTGCTGAGAGGGGATGTGCAGAAAAAGAGACCACGATGGCGGTGGAGGGCACCTGGAAAGGTGGCGTTAACTTCCACCGAGAATTAATACCGTATTTGGACTCCACTGGCCCGGAGAACCAAAAGCGGTTCGCTGGCCTTGAATTTAATGCCTTGCAAGCTGGTAGGTTGATGGCTTAGTGAGGGATGGGGAGGTAAACCGCCTATCCGTAGAGCCGTCAGGCCTGATCAGCGCGAGGGTAATCGCGCCACACGCAACCTTGCAAGAGGATAATGCGTGGGGAAGAAGCAATTGGGGAGGGTAGATGTGAGGGGAACTCTGGCATTACGCAGAGTGAGTGATAGCAGAGAGGAAGGATTGCAACCTTCGCTCCTGGTCACTGGAAGATAGAGAGACGCAGTCTCACATCATCGTGGTCTCAGCTCGGGGGTGGCTAGTGGTAAATCCGCTGGGAGTCGCTACGCCTACGGTTGGGTGGAAACGAGCGCCCCTCTCAGCAGTCGCACCCACTTCTGATGTTATTTCTGATAAGTGTTTTTCATATTGCATCTTGAAATTCATATCTTGACATATATGCTCATAAAATGTGAAATTGTGAACGATTACAGTATAAGAATGTCTGTGCAGTGTTTTGATAAGAAATGTTATAAATATGCTTATAACAAAAAGACCATGCATGGCTTATGTTGATAAATGAATTTAATTATGCATGAGTTGAACCAAGTCAAACTTCCAGTCCATCCTCGGGAGTTTGTTTCCCTTTGTATGTCTCCAGGAAAACCTTGGAATAGATCTCTACGCAGAGATTCCCTCCTTGGAAAGGTTTACCAAGAACCTGGAAAAAGGACTTGAATGTGCAAGTCTTAATAACCCTGTATGAGGAGGAATGACCCTCTTAAAATTCTGAAGTAGCAAAGTAGGGATAAGTAACGAATCGACGGATGAGATCCCGTCGAAAGACCCATGGTCATTCACGACCGTCAGATTGACGAAAGTAATAAGGGCGTTACATACCTTGCCCCTTTTTTCTCTCTATCTTCGTGAATAGCGATGAAATCGGGATCGTAGACCCCCCCCCAAGGTCCATGAGAACATTTGGATCGTTGATCTTTCCACATCCACGAAGTAGTGGAAGAATGTGCGAGGTGGGACAGATCTGAGCCATCAGATCTTGAGCAGATACCCATCAACCGTTGAATCTGACAGAAGTTGCGCGAGGGTTAAGCTCGTGAACAGAAGGAAAAATCCCGAAAAGAGGGTTGGCTCATCGGGGTTTCACATATCGGAAAATCGAAAGTCTCGATGACATGAGATCGATAATTTACATGGGAAATTACCCGGAAACGATCTGGACCGTCCGTTAGTGGAGACACGTGGCGGAGATCGAGGCGTTGGGAGTCGGGATATCGACGTTCCCGTGGACAGGAGATCGGGTAAGTCCACCTTGGAAACCCCGACACAAATCTGGGCCGTCCATCTGAGAGAGGACACTTGTCACGCGATCATCCATTCCGGAGATCCGGGCACTAGACATCGGGATATCGACATTCGGGAGATCGGAGTTCCTGAGGTCGTGAAAGTCGGGACATCAGAAGTCTCGAAAACACGAGGAGCGATATGAACCGTCCATTCACTTGGGACGCGTGTCAGATATCTGAAGGGAGTCGGAGTCCAGCATTTCGCGAGTCCTAGGGACGAGGCGTTCCAGACATCAGAAGTCACAAAATCATGAGAGTTAACCAGGACCGTCCATCAAAGGAGGACGCGCGGCAGCAATCGGAGCCATCGGGGAAAGTCCCAACAGGAAGTCGTCTATCGACATTTTGGTCATCGGGATATCGGGAATCCTGGTGACAAGAGGTTTGGGCATTTCAGAATCGCGAAGTCTGAAACCCTGACAAGGAGAAAAGTGCCATTGTGGGCTAGCTGTCAGCGTATCGGATAAGGAGGAAAGCTTTGTTGTGTGGGGGCCAGCTGTCAGCATAGCAGAGAATCAGGATTCGAGGGATCGACAATCCCGTGGGTAAATGCATTTCATCATTTGAAACCCCAAAGCTCGATAGGTGGTATGACTGCGGTCATATAGGGGGAAGGTCACGTGGACCAAAGGTCTAGCCCGAAGGGCTAGCCGAAGTCAGAACACATCGACTTTTGGAAGCCCAAAACCCTGAAAGGAGATAAGGCTGCGGTCTTGTGAAATAGTGGTCATATGGGCCAGGAGTTTAGCCAGGAGGGCTAGGGCGTAAAGGGGTGCATCGAAAAATCGGAGATCGAGAGTTTGAGAGGACAGGAACTCTTGTCATCCGGAATCACGAAACCCCGAGACCCGAAATTATCATCGGTGAAATGTCACAGGCGCGTGAAGAAGAGGCCGTGACAGGGAATTAAGGACCTATGGATCGGGTTTGGCATTTCGCTGCTGCGAGCTTCGAGGATTCTCATTGTTGAGAAATCAACGTAAAAGTTTGATTTTAGGTAGTGGGTATGTTACAGTTGTTGTCATCATTATAAATACTGCCAATATACGAAATGTTCATTCCCTTAATGTTTGTATTAGAAAACGAATTTAAACTGCATACAGTACCATTATTATTGATAACAGTGGTGTTAATCAGATCATGCGATCCATTTCTTGTAGTATCGATTATACTGCTATATGGGATGATTATGTTGCCATTATTGTTTCCTTCCTTTTTACTGTGGTTGCAAACAATATCGTTAATGCCATCATTACCTGCGCTGCCATCATTACCTACGCTACCATTCCGATTAGCAACGAACCTTAATTTTTCTTTTACTTGGGGACTATTGTTATTATTATATTTAATTACTTCAGTCATTATTTTGTTAAGGCTATTCTTTTGGGCAGTGCTTATTTTATTAATAACAAAATTTTCGTTATGTAGTTGTGTAAGCAGATTACCATCGGGGTTTGTAGAATTGTCCTTGTGTTGTGGAGGTGGCTCGACGTTGTTGATAGTTTCTTCATAGAGCACATGCTTGTTTTGTTCAACGTGATGTTTACCAGTATGTTGTTGCGCTTCACATACGAGTTTATTCCTTTTGTTATACATCCAGATCTGATTTTGTGTGCTCTCGAGGTGAGTGAATTTGTTGCATTGCTTACTAACATAAATTTCTTCAAATTTCGATGCCTTTAAAGATGAGTAGGCATCTATTCTTGCCCAAAGAGATGGTTCGATTATATTTTCCAGAGTAGTATGGTATTCAAATAATTTACGTGACAAGTTATCCAATTTAAACCTTGCTTTATGGATTTCATCATGGAGTAATGAAATGCTAGCCTTGTGAAAGATATGGTCATTTCTCTTATTGCGAAGTCTATGAATGATTCTAGCAAAATTAGGAATCACATCGGCATCTCTACATATTTTCAAGAAAGTTAGATCAGATTTCCTTCTCGTTAACTGCAATCTCGTCCGCTCAAATTGTCGGATTTTATCAGCTGTATCCTGTCTGTACAGGGTCAGTATTTCAGTTCTGAGACTTTTGTGATTGGTGTTATGATAATATGGTTCTTTCAGATTCAACGCATCCATTTTTTATTCGACGTTTCAGACCAAACAAATGTGGTCCATCATGAGGAAGAGTTTTTAAGATGCGAGGGAAATATGAAAAGTTGGCTCTTTACTAAAAAAAATTCATATTTATACACCAATTGCAAAAGTCTCAGAACTGAAATGGGTAAATATGGTTGACCATGAGAGATTCACATGATCATGGTTGACTATGGTTGGCATTGACCATGATTGAATATGGTAGACCATGTGGTTGAATAATGTTGACAATATATATGAATGATTATGGTTAATCGTGACCATGGTTGACTATGGTAGACCATGACCATGACCATGGTTGACTACGGTATATCATTGACCATGAAAATGAAAATGGTTGACCAAATTGCTAGTTGACAATGTAAGTTGGTTCACCATGACCATGGTCAACATTGACCATCGTTGATTAAGGTTGACCATGGTTGTTCGTGACCATATTTCGACATTAGTTGACTATGTTGAGTTGTCTATGGTTTAGCATGGTCATTATGTAAAACCATGGTTCGTGACAATGTGACATTGGGAGAAGTTTGTCACAATGCGATGTTGGGAAATGTTTGTGATAGTGTGATGTTGGGAAATTTTCTTCACAATGTGACGTTGGGAAATGTTCGTGATAGTGTGACGTTGGGAAAGTTTCGTCACAATGTGACATTAGGAGATTGTCAACACTTTGCGACGTTGGGAAATGTTGGGCACAATGCGATGTCAGGAGATGTTCAACAGATTGTGATGTTGGTAAGCGATTGCGACAATGCGGGGGCAAGGGAATGTTCCTCACATTGTGACGTTGCGAAATGTTCAATCATGACTATGACCAGGGTTGACCAAATTGCTAGTTGATAATTACCTTGGTTGACTACGACCATGGTTGACCAAGGTTGACAATGGATGATTGTGGTTGATCATGACCTTGATTGAACCACGACCATGGTTGATGTGGCTGACCATGACCATGACCATCATAGACCATGGCCATGGTTGACTAAATTGCAAGTCGATAATGTATGATGGTTGACCATGGTTCTCCATGACCATATTTCAACATTAGTTGACTATGTTGAGCTGCCTATGGTTCAACCTAGTGATTATGTAAAACCATGGTTTGTCACAGTGTGACATTGGGAGATGTTCATCACAATGCGACGTTGGGCAATGTTCGTGACATTGTGTTGTTGGGAAATGTTTGGCAAAATGCGACGTTGGAAGGTGGTCGACACATTGCGATGTTGGGAAGTGTTCGTCACAATGCGATGTTGGGAGATGTTTGATACATTGCGACGTTGGTAAGTGATTGCGACAATGCGAGGGCAGGGGAATGTTCATCACATTGTGACATTGGGAAATGTTCGTCACAATGTGACAAAGGACAATGTTCGTCACATAGTGAGGTTTGGTCATGAGCGTCACATTGTGAGGTTTGTGTAAGGAATTGTTGGGTTTAGTCATATTGGATTTAGTCATATTAGGGGGGTTAGTCATATTGATGTTTCAAAATTAAGATATATTTATCGAGGGTTATGTTCATCTGATTACAAGGTTGGTTTATGTCAGATACATTACCAAAAGATAAGAACTTTGAATTGATGTGATGTATTATAGGGAAGGAAAATTAGAATCATACTTGTTCTAAGGACATCGATAGAAAATCATCTTTTCCTTTGCAGACGATGATTTATACTTGTCTCGAGAACATTGATAACAAATCATCTTCAACTTTGCAGAAAATCAATTATACTTGTTATAAGGACATTGACAACAAATCATTTAATAATTTAAATGTGTTTTAAAGGCATTGATAACAAATCATATTGAACTTTACATTTGATGATTTATACTTGTTCTAACGACATTGATAGCAAATCAACTTGCAATTTGCAGATAATGATTTATTCTTGTTCTAAGGACATTTAAGTACACCACACATGGATCATATAGTGTATACATTGTAGCATGATACAAACTATGACCATTATACATCCATATATATAAAAAAATATTATTATGCTAAGATTGTCCTATAAAAAATCTTTCATCATTTGTTTTAATTATAAAAATGACA
>JASDQU010883256.1:14607-25341 GCA_032191745.1 Picea mariana
GAACAATTGTGAAACAACTATACAAAGTCCAATTAATTTGCTATTTAATTTATTTAAGTACATGTTTAAAAAAATGAAGTATACAATATGTATTGATAAGTGTCACAAATTGTTTTATAGAAAATGTCATATGATATTTTCATACCGAAGAAATTTATCTTAAACAAATCTCTTAATAGAAAATAGACTATTTCTAAGGACATTGATAGAAAATCATGATCCATATTGGATCAATATATTATTTTTCATCTATCTTGATGCTTTATGGGTGAAAAAAATGGAGGAATCAACTTGCAGAGCCATGTTAGCGGCTGGTCCCAATTTGGAAACTTGGGTCCAAAAAATCATCTGAAAGCTTTCAGAGCCATTTTGAGGCATCAAATGACACTTTTTTATGGCCCAAACCTTACTATGGAGCAAGAAACTATATTATACACACCAATACCTTTCCAATGGTGCAAGAATTGCCTCAATCAGAGTTTGTATGCAAAAGTTATGTCTCCTGCAAGTTGACCTACCATATTGATCACCATGGTGCAAATGGATGCCACGTCAACCCCCATTACTTAAACATGTGGGGCTAGCCATGTAGTGTATTTTATATAACATTCTAGAAGGTCCAAACCTGATCACTAATTAAGGGTTGAGGAAGTCAATACCCTAACCCTAGACGAATATCGAGCTATGTTAAATATTGGGCCGCTAGGAGGAGAAGGGGTTTCATTATTTTGCATTGTAACTTATTGCATACCCGAGCATAATAGTTGAGAGTGGTATTTCGTGAGAATAATAGAGGAGGAGAGATTTTGTAGCAGCCATACAAGCCACCATGTCAAAGGAAACTCCATAGAGAGTGTCTCTTTCTTTGTACTTGCATTCGAAGAAAAGAGAGCAGAGAAACCTCACCTTCTAGCTGAGTTTTCTCCCATATTGGGTTTCCTAGGTCATATATTGTGTTTATTTTTGGATGGTATGTGTATTATTTATGTTCTGCCATGATCGAGTAAAGCTTTGCTCATGAGGAGGGCTTGGAGTCGGAGTTGGAGCCGACATCGGAGCCGCAACAGGGGGGTTTCATGGCATTTGATTGACTAACCTACCGTGATGTCATCGTTTCCCACTGGTTTGCTGCTGGAGATGGAGGCGTTTCGTATCATGAGAATTACGATGAAGAAGGAGAATAAACCATTGATTATCAACTTAAATCCGATTGATTTCCTTCCTCTGCTATGTCGGACTGTGGACTGAGATATCCCATGTTGTTCCTTCTCCTGTTGCCTCTACCCCACTCCAATTCGGCGACCAATATTCACCTTGCTACGCAACATTCAATGTCGTGTAGCAGGGTCGTTAATGTTCGTTGGAGATCTCCATAATGTGGATCGGGCATAACATGCTCCATGAAGGTGTACATGCTCTACTCCTTTTGGATTTTAACCTGTGACCTCCTAGGAGAAAACACATGCTATTAATCATTAGGCCACTCAAGTTGTACATATACAATGTTAATATAATTAATTATGAAATCTATATGAAATGCATGAACATGTTTGACTAGCGATGATCACCTGGACCAAAGTTGACCACATAGACAATGGTTGACCATGTTGACTATGGTAGAGTATGGTTGAGAATGGTTGACTATGGTTGATCATGGTTACCCAAGACCGTGGTCGACCATGGTTGGATGTGGTTTTCACTGGATAACCATGTAATGTCCCCACTTTGGGACATCATTACATTGTAGAGGTTTATGATGACCAGAGTAGCCATATGGATGTTATAGCGAGTATAGGGATTATTGAGAGGCATTTTGGGGTCAGGATTGAATCGCTCATCCCATTTCATCATTATGATCCATTCCACACAGGTTGGCTTTGGTTTCGTTGCATTCTGACGATTTCCATGATTTTGAGTATTTTGAGCTATAAGTTAATTAAATTCACTTAAGAGGTCATTTTGGGCACATTACTTGGAGGAACCTCTCAGTGTAATAGCTCATTGGAATCAGGAGGAGCAACACTACATGATGGGATGGTGAGAAGTGACTTTCAATGGCCAGGGAATCCATAAGGAGAGATAAGGAACTTTTCAGAGGTAAAAAGGTTAATTAATTAATTAAAGTGATTTAATTAATTAATTAAATATTAATAAAATGAAAGTCACTTTGGAGGGACAAGGTGAGAAGGAAGTGTAAAGGAAAGGCAAGGGCCTCTATTCATTCATTCNTTCATGTATGTTTATCTTTTGGATATCTGGATTTTAGCTAGAGGGCCCATCTCTTGGGGGTTTTGAGGGTTTTGACTTAACAAACCCTAGAGGACGATTCAGTGGTGAAAGATTCCACCTAGCTTGGTCTCAAAGATGAAACACTCTCCCACACCATTCTAGTTCCAGATCTACTCAGTTGCAGGAGGATTCTACATCAGTTGTAGGTGCAAAGAGAGAGAGCGTGCACGAGTTAGGGTTTCCAGCAAGAGGGGTGCACCATCCATTGAGGGAGGATTCGATCTAGCTGAGGAGAAGAGATTTTGGGAATTCCAGGTATTGGGTTTCCTTTGCAGGTCTCTATTATTCTTGGTGGATTCTGAAGGTATTTTGGTGGAGGATGCATTTGTCTTGAGAGTGGGACGATTTCCCAAGAGGAGGGCGCACCATACTTTGGAGGGTAGCTAGATCCATGGGTCTAGCAAGTATTTTGCCTAGTTGAGCACTTGGGTTTTCATTGCCATGCCTCGATCTATCATTCTAGTGGATTGGTGGATTTTTTGGAGGTCTCTAGGAGAGAGGTCGAATTATCTAGGATTTCGAGCATCTAGGGGGGCGCACCATTACTTGGAGGAGAGTCAGATCCATAGGGTTTGAGAGGGACTTTGGAGATTTGAGTACCTGGGTTGTTCTTGTAGTTGCCCGATCTACCATTTGGCATATTCACCGGAGTGACTGGACATCTTTGGCAGCAGGGACCAATTGTTGAGTTCTTCAAGGTTCCAGCAGGGCATAGCACCTTCCAGCTTGGGGGTTTAGTAGTCGTACGACCCATATCTACTCTTTCTTTGGTCTTCAGTGAGTACTCGGCCTTTGGGAGGCTTGTGGTCTTCTATTGGAGAATTTTGTAGCAGATCCTATTATATTATTGGATCCATCTGTTGATTTTTCCAGATCGACATATTCATTGTATCAGGTTCTTCTATTTATGAATAAAATCAGATCTGATATGTTTTGGCTTGTCTATCACGTAGTTTATCTTGCATATGGTTGAGGTATGTTCCATTACAATATATTCTTGTTTATTGCTGCAAACACACATATAAACCATTAGTAAAACCCTAAGAGTAACCTAAAGGATCATTGTAAGCAAAGTGTTTGACGAAATTCCACAACCAATAAAAGTTTAAAAAGACACCCAAAACCGTGATGTTCCTTTCATCTTGGCTTGGGAACATTACAGTGGTATTAGAGCTTAGATTCCTGCCAGCCAGTGGTAATTAACACATGCATGCAGAGCCATAGAGGGATCTTCCATAAGAAGAGATGGATATTAAGGATTCTTCTAGAGAGACTGTACGTTGTAGATGAGAATATTACTACTATCTTAGTGAGAGAACTAGGGCTCAAGTAACATTCCAACAATATTTATCCATGAAAAATCCTAGGTGGAGCACAGATGAGTTTACATTATGGGTCAATTAGGCAATGGAATACATGGTCGAAACAACTAGATGGAAGGAAGCACAAAAAAACCCCACACCCATTAGGAGCACACAACGTTGCTACAGTTTCAAGGTGCCTTGGGAACCATATCATAGGTGTAGGGGTAAGGGAAAGAAACATATTATTGAGGTGAACTATGACAGTGATGATGAGGTGTGTGAGGATTGAGCGATAGATGCTTATATGGAGTAGTCTGATGATGATAGTGACTCTTGCACAAAGGCTAGTGATAGTGACTCTTGCACACAGGATGATGATTCTAGCATGCTTGAGGAGGATATTGACCCTTGTGTAGTGGATAGACAGTCGGGTGGATAGGATGATAGCACCAGTTCTTCAACAGACATATCACATACTATTGATGACCTTACACCTCAACAGAGTGGTGACACTAGTGAGGACTCACACGTGTTATCACCTAGATCTGATGAGCTCCCTATGAAGGACATGACACAATTGTCGTCCTTTCAGGCACCTACGATAGCCACATCACATGAGGATACCAGTAGTATGTCAAATATGATGGAGGAGCCTTGTTTGAGGGATGCACCCCATGGACATGTAGATCCACTGATCCAGGAGGAGGTATAGGACGTACATACAATTGGACTTACACATACAGATCAACATGAGGAGATTGAGTCACAACTTTTGGAGACTCCATTAGTTGAGCCAATTGTGGAGACTGACAGGTTGATGGAGCAGTTACTTCCAGGATCGGCCTGCAGTGATGAGGATGCACTCCTTATTAGTAAGGATGACCATAGCACGTGTCTGGACACATATATATAGGATCCAGGCACAGATGATAGTAGCAGGGTGAGTGCACAGGAGGATACGGCTACTCATAAAGGATACAATGTGATTCAGAGGGAGATAACATCTAGTGATGGGATGTAGTGGCATACAGGAGGACCCAACAACATAGTAGATAGTGAGCAGTTCAACACGTTATCTTATGCAGAGAGTGTTTTTGGGGATTCCATGGTTGACACTAGCAGTGAGAAGTATGAGGTGGCACCTCAACATGACTGTGATCAGGAGTCACACCACTTAGAAGTAAAGTTGGGATTCAATGAGGATATGATCATGGCAACCACCAGGTGCAGTGATGACATGCATGCATTGATGGTAGGTTACTACTGGAGACATTAAGTGGCACATGGTAGTTCAGATTAGGGATTTTCCATGGAGGATTTTCATACTCTCAGGGAGAGGGTATCTATGATGAGGACCGACTACTAGTAGTTGTTGACTGACATGGATTACCTATTGTGGATTGGTGAGATGTATCATGAGGCTCTAAGGGAGAAGGGGTTAGAGGTGGACATAATCACTCAGGAGTTGGAGAGTACTCAAGGATTCTTGAGAGGCACACAGACAACCCCCCAAGAATCAGAGTTTGAATCAGATGAGGTTCTTGAGGAGATTCGTCAGAAATCCACTTCATCGATCCCAGTGGACACTCAGATATGTCCTTTGGTCACATGGCTAGAGGATGTTGGATATTTGGCAGAGGAGCACTAGTTGATGGAGGACACTTCTATTTGTGTTCTGAGAGCGAATGACCTCCCTGTAGAGGTTGATCCATCAGTATGCCCAAGATCTATGATACAACATGAGTCTATGGGAGACGACATGAGTATGCCGGGGCATACATCTATGAGTGATAGTTCACAGAGACATGCCGAGATATGCAGTCAGTTTTAGACGGATGTAGTGGATTGCAGGGAGGATACACACTTAGGGGAGTGTGCAGATGTCACTCCTTTGCATCAGTGCGTAGTTATGAGATCTCACCTTCACCGTTTCAGCAGTTGCATGGGAGATGAGAGATGGAGATTGGTTGAGCAACACTTAGAGGAGTTACTTCCGGTTGTACCTGATTATTGGGGTTTAGTGATGACTGTAGGTGAGCAATTATTAGGGGTACTAGTAGACGTGCTTTTAGTCAAATCCTTGGGATTGACCAAGACATGTGGTATTTTTCAGTCCTACGGTCAGCTGCAGATGTTTCTATTAGCCTTTCCTGACACATTTATCATAGGTAGCAACATGAGGAGAGATAGATAGTGGTTGAGGACATTGGGAGTGGCTAGGCCGAGATCACCTGACATGAGTGTTTTTACAACATCCAACCAAATAGAGGTGGATCGTCATAGGCATCCAGTGGATATTTGGTGCATGATGGTAAGCATCATAGGCCAGATGATAGTAGATGAGCACAGAGGGATTCTGACAGTGATCAGTCTGACACGGGAGGAGTTAGAGGAGATTGGAAGTGATAAACTTCCAAGTCTGCCATGGGATCCAGGAGTTCATGTGGTTAGTAGGATGTTTCACTACACGATGACCTAGGTTGCGCTAGAGAGCCACATAGTCCACTAGGGGTTGGTTTGGAGTGGGCCTGCAGGAATTTGTCTGATGGAGCAAGGCAACTTTTCACTCTTGATCATCATGATTAGACATAGAGATGGTTGGGCAGGTACTACTTCCATAGAGATGTCTTTACAAATACAGTTTTTGGATAGCAGGTCCAATGGTCACATGTATTTCAACTTTAGGATCCAGGGGAGGAGGATCCAGTATGTATGCAGGGGGTAGACAGTCATGGTCAGAGTAGTGCAGGGCCAACATGGTGATCTGCAACAGAGGTTAGCATGGGACCCAGGGATTGCAGGATTGAGCATTGCGCTGACTGACAGAGGCGAGTGGACCTTTGCAAGGGAAAGTTGTTCTGACTGTCCATTAAGCTTCAGTGTTGATGGGAGCACATCGCTTGAGGGTGTCTCATGGAGGTCTTGCAATGCCTCATTCTAACATCAGTAGGTGCAGTTGATGGAGGCTGTGTTGATATAGATAGTAGCTTGGAGGATGGACTCATTCTGGGATGAGGCCATGTGTCATGTGCAGAAGACTTACGAAGTTGGTATATTTCAGGATTATGCTTCCCAGGGGCTAGTACTTCAGGACTTGATATGGGACCCAGGGGACAGAGTGTATGATTTTTCATCTTTGGATGGGTTCTACTGTGTATCCCACAGGTGGAAATGGGATCCTGATATTATACTCGAGGAGATTTAGGTATTGCTTGAGGACAAGCAATTTTCTAGCAGGGAGGAATGTAATGTCCCCACTTTGGGACATCACTACATTGCAGAGGTTTATGATGACCAGAGTAGCCAGATGGATGTTATAGCGAGTACATGTATTATTGAGAGGCATTTTGGGGTCCGCCTTGCATCGCTCATCTCATTTCATCATTATGATCCATTCCGAGGATTTCCATGATTTTGAGTATTTTGAGCTATAAGTTAATTAAATTCACTAAAGAGGCCATTTTGGGCACATTAATTGGAGGAACCTCTCAGTGTAATAGCTCATTGGAATCAGGAGGAGCAACACTATAGGATGGGATGGTGAGAAGTGACTTTCAGTGGCCAGGGAAGCCACAAGGAGAGATAAGGCGATTTTTAGAGGTAAAAAGGTTAATTAATTAATTAATTAATTAAGTATTAATAAAATGAAAGTCACCTTGGAGGGACAAGGTGAGAAGGAAGTATAAAGGAAAGGCAAGGGCCTCTATTCATTCATTCATGTATTTTTATCTTTTGGATATCTAACTTCTAGCTAGAGGGCCCATCTCTTGGGGGTTTTGAGGGTTTTGACTTAACAAACCCTAGAGGACGATTCAGTGGTGAAAGATTCCACCTAGCTTGTCCCAAGCTTGGTATCAGAGATGCAACACTCTCCCACACCATTCTAGTTCTAGATCTACTCAGTTGCATGAGGATTCTACATCAGTTGCAGGTGCAGAGAGAGAGGGCGCACCAGTTGGGGTTTCCAGCAAGAGGGGCACACCATCCATTGAGGAAGGATTCGATCCAGCTGAGGAGAAGATAATTTGGGAATTCCAGGTATTGGGTTTCCTTTGCAGGTCTCTTAACATTATTCTTGGTGGATTCCGGAGGTATTTTGGTGGAGGATGCATTTGTCTTGAGAGTGGGACGATTTCCCAAGAGGAGGGCACACCATTCTTTGGAGGGTAGCTAGATCCATGGGTCTAGCAAGTATTTTTCCTAGTTGAGCACTTGGGTTTTCATTCTCGTGCCCCGATCTATCATTCTAGTGGATTGGTGGAGTTGTTGGAGGTCTCTAGGAGAGAGGTCAAATTATCTAGGGTTTCAGGCATCCAGCGGGGCACACCATTACTTGGAGGAGAGTCAGATCCATAGGGGTTGAGAGGGATTTTGGAGATTTGAGTACCTGGGTTGTTCTTGTAGTTGCCCGATCTACCATTTGGTATATTCACCGGAGTGATTGGACATCTTTGGCAGCAGGGCCGAATTGTTGAGGTCTTCAGGGTTCCAGCAGGGCGTGGCACCTTCCAGCTTGGGGGTTTAGCAATCATACGACCCATATCTACTCTTGCTTTGGTCTTCAGTGAGTATCTGGCCTTTGGGAGGCTTGTGGTATTCCATTGGAGCATTTTGCAGCAGCTCCTATTATATTATTGGATCCATCTATTAAGTTTCCCAGATCGACATCTTCATTTTATCAGGTTCTTCTATTTATGAATAAAATCAGATCTGAGATGTTTTGGCTTGTCTATCACACTATTGATCTTGAATATGGTTGAGGTATGTTCCATTACAATACCTTCTTGTTTATTGTTGCAAACACACATATAAACCATTAGTAAAACCCTAAGCGTAACCTAAAGGATCACTGTAAGCAAAGTGTTTGACGAAATGCCACAACCAATAAAATTTTAAAAAGACACCCAAAAACATGATGTTCTTTGCATCTTGGCTTGGGAACATTACAAACCATGACCATGGTTGACTATGGTTGACCAACACTATGAGCATGGTTTCCAATAACCATGGTTGTCCATGGTTCACTATGGTTGAATATGTTTGACCACGAGTGTGGTTAAGCATGCATGACTATGGTTGAGCATGGGTAAATATGGCAGACCATGGGAGATTCACATGATCATGGTTGACTATGGTTGAATATGTTAGACCATGTGGTTGAATAATGTTGACAATATATATGAATGACTACGGTTGATTGTGACCATGGTTGACTATGGTAGACCATGACCATTACCATGGTTGATTGAGCCCATGGTTGACTATGGTATATTGTTGACCACGAAAATGAAAATGGTTGACCAAATTGCTAGTTGATAATGTAAGTTGGTTGACCATGACCATGGCCATCATTGATTAAGGTTGACCATGGTTGTTCATGACCATATTTCGACATTAGTTGACTATGTTGAGCTACCTATGGTTCAACATGGTCATTATGTAAAACCATGGTTCGTGACAATGTGACATTGGGAGAAGTTTGTCATAATGTGATGTTGGGAAATGTTCGTGATAGTGTGACGTTGGGAAATTTTTGTCACAATGCAACGTTGGGCAATATTCGTGATAGTGTGATGTTGGGAAAGTTTCGTCACAAGGTGACGTTGGAAGATTGTCAACACTTTGCAATGTTGGGAAATGTTGGGCACAATGCGATGTGAGGAGATGTTCAACACATTGCGATGTTGGTAAGTGATTGTGATAATGCGAGGGCAAGGGAATGTTCCTCACATTGTGACGTTGTGAAATGTTCAACCATGACCATGACTAAGGTTAACCAAATTGCTAGTTGATAATGACCTTGGTTGACTGCGACCATGGTTGACCGTGAGAATGGTTGACTAAGGTTGACAATGGATGATTGTGGTTGATAATGACCTTGATTGAACCGCGAACATAGTTGATATATTGTTGACCATGACAATGACCATTATAGACCATGGCCATGGTTGACTAAATTGCCAGTTGATAAAGTATGATGGTTGACCATGGTTGTCCATGACCATATTTTGACATTAGTTGACTATGTTGAGCTACCTATGGTTCAAAATGGTGATTATGTAAAACCATAGTTTGTCACAGTGCGACATTGGGAGATGTTCATCACAATGCGACATTGGGAAATGTTCGTGGCATTGTGTTGTTGGGAAATGTTTGTCAACATGCGACGTCGGGAGGTGGTCGACACACTGCGATGTTCGGAAGTGTTCGTCACAATGAGACATTAGGAGATGTTTGATACATTGCGACGTTGCTAAGTGATTGTAGCAATGCGAGAGCAGGGAAATGCTCATCACATTGCGACATTGGGAAATGTTCGTCACAATGTGACAAAGGAAAATGTTCATCACATAGTGAGGTTTGGTCATGAGCGTCACATTGCTAGGTTTGTGTAAGGAATTTTTGGGTTTAGTCATATTAGGGGGGTTAGTCATATTGATGTTTTAAAATTAAGATATATTTATCGGGGGTTATGTTCATCAGATTACAAGTTTGGTTTATGTTAGATACATTACCAAAAAATAAGAACTTTGAATTGATGCGATGTATTATAGTGAAGGAAAATTAGAATCATACTTGTTCTAAGGACATCGATAGCAAATCATATTTTACTTTGCACACGATGATTTATACTTGTCTTGAGAACATTGATGACAAATCATCTTCAACTTTGAAGAAAATGAATTATACTTGGTATAAGGACATTGGCAACAAATCATTTAACAATTTAAATGTGTTTGAAAGGAATTGATAGCAAATCATATTGAACTTTGCAGGTGATGATTTATACTTGTTCTAACGACATTGATAGCAAATCAACTTGCAATTTGCAGATAATGATGTATTCTTGTTCTAAGGACATTTAAGTACACCACACATGGATCATATAGTGTATACATTATAGCATGATACAAACTATGACCATTATACATCTATATATGAAATTTTTTTATTATGTTAAGATTGTACTATGAAAAATCTTTACAGTTTTATAATTACTAATATTAGTTTGTAAATCAACTAAAGTTATGAGACTCTAAAATGATTTTTGATTAAATTTAATAATTATGTAAAATTAAAAAAATAAAATGGATAGAAATGATCACATTTATTTAATTATAAAATGACAATGACTTTTTAT
>JASDQU010883257.1:25302-45019 GCA_032191745.1 Picea mariana
CTACTTTCTACCTTCGTCCTAAACCTAATCCCCATTTCTTTTAAGCAAATACATGGTTAAATGAACATACTTGTTCCGGATGTTCGATGTCGATCCTTCTTCACGCTTTATCACTTGTTGGTAGCTATCCTCTCAATACTGACCTGCGTACAAAACAAGCAACAAACTCTACATGCATTTGTTCTATAGATTAATGGGTTAGAGATTCAAACATATATTTGCTAAACTATGAAGAACTCATATAGTGGGACGGGAAAAGCATTTCTTTATTATTAACTTTAATGAATCAACTTACAATGTCGAGACCGGCCACTGCTCCACGAACTTGATCCTGGGCTCCTCTTCAAATGTCCTCCAACTTCTTTTCTTTGTATCTCTTCTTACACAAGGATGACTAAAGGGTTGGGACAATGGGAATGTACAATTGGGCATAGTTTCTTTACTCTTATTCTCCTCTTCCAAATGGGACCCCTAACCCTTCTTTTATAGGCTAGAAGAAGCTAGGTATTTGGATGAACCCTCGGCCATGCATGGCCGGGAGTTTCAGTTAACTCACCCAAAGCTGTGTGTTTTGTCGGTAAATTTCCTTTTTTCATGCTTTTGTAGGTCCACATGGGTTGTTTTAGGTCAGCTAGCGTGTACATGCATGCAGTAATGGAGTAGGGCACGTGGGCCCTTATAAAAGAGGTTTTTTAAAGAGTTGTTCAACAGTGCTTTGGCAAAGAAGGGATTTGAGATGGCCTGATGCCAGGTAAGCATGTATGGTGCAAATTATGGTTATAACATAGGCCCCTACATTATCAAAGAGATCTATGGAAAAATTTCCAACTCTTTCCACTTCGATAACCTAGAGGGGTAGTGAATTTATTTTCTTGTCAATGGAATGAATCTCAATCATTTCATACCTACATAAGAATAGGTCCATAAAAGTCCTACTTTGTACCATAGAGTTTCTTTTTTAGTTTTTAGTTTAGTTTCCTTTTTCCTTCCTCTGCATATGTTTTCACCTTTATTTATCTCTATCTATATTTTTGACTAAGTCTGCAATCAAAATTTTGACTCCATAACCCAAATTTGAATCTATACCTAATGGACAAGACACTAGTCTTCTTTTATGAGAGATCTAGTTCTTGGCCCCTCGTAGGGAGGATCCATTGCATAGAAGGAGCCAAATGTTGTCCCCTTAGAAAACCCTCCCACATTTTCATAGTCCTCACAAGATCACCCACCTCCCAAAACCCCTTTCAATAATGTGAAGCACCTATTGTGTAAGCCTAAGTGTAAACCAATAGTCAACCTTCACCCCACTGAGGAAGATATATAGTTGGCATCACATTGCGATGCCCATATGTTCTATGGGGTTCTCAAGTGAAATAAAATCCATGAACAACTAGTATTACCTGTACTTGTCAGATCAACAATCAAGGGTATCCTATGGCATTTTGTAAAGGGAAGGGTCCTAACTAGAGGAAAATCTATGAATGGCTTATATTTCACCCACATTTGGTAAATTGGAGAGGCCTTGATGGGAAAGAAACTACAAATGGCCAAGATTACACCCACTCACCAAATCAATGGTTGAGGGTGACCTATTACATTTTTTAAAGGGGAGGATCCCGATAAGAGGGAAAACCATGAATGCATTAGATTGCACCTGCATATAAGATCAATTGTTGAAATGGGATTCCAAAATTTGGTAAAGGTGAAAGGCCCTAATGGGGAAAAACCACAAATGACTTAGATTTCACCCATGTTTCAGATCAACAATTGATATGGGACCATGGTATTTATTAAAGTTGAAAATCCTCGATGGGGAAAAAGAGAGGAAAGAAAATGAATAGAATGAAAGCTAGACATGGAGGTGAGCTTAGATACGAAATACCATTGATAATAGAACCTTACTAGGGGAGAATAAGTCTTTGCAATCATAATTTTTGGTGTTTAACTTATGCTTATACTGAGAGGGGGGTGAATCAATATAAGATACTTTTTAATTTATTTAACCATTCATCAATCATTCATTTGTTGAGAAACAATAATCACATATAAACTCAAATCACAATGCACAAATTTTAACATGGAAACCCAATCAGGAGAAAACCATAAAACTTATCTTTATGAATTCATGTAGGAACCAACCTACCAGAGACACCAATATCCTTAACTGAGCAACAACTCAACAAGATGTAGGAACCAACCTACTTGAGACACCAATCTCCTCAACTGAGAAATAAATGAACAACAACTATAGGCACCAAACTACTGTTACAATATTTACAGGCACCAAACTGTTGGAGAAACCAATCCCCTCACTTGATCACCAAATCAACAATATATTTTTAGACATCAATCCAAGATATTCATACACAGATTACTTCTGACTGCACCTGCATGCTTCATTACATAAACAAACCTTCAAACCCTAGTCACATGTAGCATGCATTCCCTATCTAGCCTCATATCATCATTACAAAATATAATCCCTGAAGGCAACATAAAAATCTCAGAATAGCGCACATGACATAATCACAATGATGACAACATCACAACATCATAATAACACATACGACAACATCACAATGAAGAAAACATCACAACCTCATAATAGTGCACCTTGAGAATAATAAAGAGCCAAAGAAAATCCCTTAGACTTCTCTTGCACACCCTTAGATCCCCAAAAAACACCCCAACACCTTTAGTGTACCTCTGATCACTTATGCACACCTCAAATCATTTATGTTCACCTAAAACTTGATATTTTGCTTGGTTGCACTAAAATTGCACACATATATCCTATATTTATAGTAATTTTGTCCCCACTTTTAGGGCTGACCTATAAAGACTGGTTGAGCTGACCTCAATTTTCTGGTTGGGTTTTCGGACAGAAAAATTCATATCTCCTCATTCCTATGGAGTTAGAGGGAATTCCATATAATGTTGGAAAGGTATTGAAATAATATTTCCAACCATCTAACTTGTGCTCCCATTTTATCTACGTATGTAGGGTAAAAATTCCTTCAAATATAGGGTATCCAAACTAACCATCAAAAATCCAAAAGTAATACTTTAAAAAATATCCATCTTGCAATATTTGTCTTGGAAATTTGTAGGATTGCAATATTTATATTTAACATATGTAGTCTCCCATGTCTTTGACATCAATGAAAAAAACATTTCCAACATTTAGATTCAAATATATGGAATCTATGAGGAAAGGAGGAGAAGTGGATGGAGAGTTCATAGTGGCATCTTCTTAGGCTTTACCTCGAGGAATCACTCTAATGAGACCCACTACAAGAGGAGGTGAAGAACCATGTTGAAATTGGAGAAATTTTCCATCATGATCTAGAAGAATTTCACATTGAGGTAGGTCAATTTATCTTATGGATGAGGATTGTGGATCCTTCATAATAGACTTAGTGATGTGATTTATCTATAGAACCCAAGAATTCCTTGACACTATGGGTGTCAAACTTATGGTAGTAACATGACACATTGGAAACTTTGTTATATGTTGAGGGAATGTATACTTATATTGTATTATAAGGTTCACATTGAGAGTAATGATTGGTGTCCTTATTCGGAAGAAACAAACAATTAATGGTTTGATGTGTCAATCTTGTGTTATAAATACCACTTTCCTAATTGGGAGAAGTGGGTTAGTCACAAGTGTCAACTATGTCTTCTTTTTGTGAAAATTGGGAACCTATGGCACAAAGGTAGGCACATCATCCATATAGATACCACTACATACATTCGAAAAATGCAAGATCCCCCTAAATTCAATAAACTCATGGTCAATAACATGGTATTGAGTGTCCATGGTATGGGAAATTTTCTCATTCTTTGGTTCATTTGTCTCATGTAGGGCATGATTTAGTCAGACACCATACCTCTAGTATCATGTTACATGTACACTTGGACACGACATGTAGGAAGTTGCATGCCCACCTGGCCAGAGGAAAGGGACACAATTGCATCTAAACCTTGTCTCATATTAGTTGTATGTGTAAATTTGGAAGGAGGCATTGAAAAAAACTCAAGCATAAAGTTGGCTCATGGGGAGATAAGAAGTGGGTGCTAAGTTTAAATGTTGAGGAGGAAATATTTGGTTAGGGGGATGAATAAGGAAGCACATGGATGGAGCAATTGGGTAGAAATTTTGATCCATGTTAAACATGTTCATTTGGTTAAGGGTGGTCACATTAGAGCCTTCCTTGGGGAACAATTTATTAGCATGTATGTGGGAGATTTTAACAATAGGGGACCTGGGGAAAATGTTATCCATTAACAAAATAAAACTAAGAGAGAAAATAGAGGAAGCCACACAATTGAAAAATGATAGGGTTGATGAGAAATATGTAGTGAAGTCACCAAAATCTAGTACAACAATTATTTTGAAACATCGCATAGCCACAAAAGTGATGATCCACCACTGATGAGGGGAGTGGAGGAAGAACGAAGTAAAACCACCACTTGGTTTGTGACGACAACAAAGAGAAAAAATAGAGGAAGACACACAATTGAAAAAGGGTGGGGTTGATGAGAAATATGTAATGGGGTCATCAAAATCTAGTACAACAATTAGTGTGAAACATCACATAGCCACAAAAGTGATGATCCACCACTCATAAGGGGATTCGAGGAAGAAGGAAGAAAAATCACCATGGTTTACGATGACAACTAAGAGTCAAAGAGAGGATTAATAGTGGATTTGATTAGTTTTAAGGGGTATTTGCCCTAAGTACAAGGTTTTTTTTTATTATTAATATTGGATTCTAATGCATAAAATATAATAATAAGTTTTGGGGCACGTTGGCCTCCCAACAAATCCCCTTCCATTTTCCTAAAATGAAATGCCCCCCATTGTAAATATTCTACCTTTAGTGATTTTTGGGATTGATTTTAGTGGACATTATGGTATCATTTCAAATTGGATAATCGCTGAAAGGACTGTTAATGTTAAATCCTCAAACTCATCACGATTTTGATTATTTGTTTTGTTTATTGTTTTGAATTTCATGACTGTAAGCATGAAATTCAAAACATGATTATGGGGAGTATTTGTATGTCTTTTAGTATCTTTGGATATTTTCATGGCATTATCTATGCTTATATGCATCGCTCAATGATGTAATCTAGTTCTACTCTTAGTTGAAGTCATTCTTATAATCAAGGTGTTTATTTTGCAATCTTAAGTGCTTAAAATTTATTTTATTCTAAAGGTTAGAAGGGACTTTCTATACCACATGTTCATTCTTTCTTTCGAAATAAAAAATTACGTAGCAACACCTTGGTAATACCTTCATGACTTATTTTTAGGATTATATCTTCATTATGAGTAAATGTTGTGATTTTAATTTGATGATTAAAATGTTGTGAAAAGGGTTATGTATTTGGTATAATTCGAACCTTAATGCCATATCATTCTTCATAATCAAAATTTCTGTTTTCAAACTTTTCACACATTAATTCTCACCCCTTTGATCATATCATACCCGGAGTGAGAATCGTGTCGACCAAATGTTGAAATTCATTAAGACAAGCGCTCAAGGTATTAGTATGAATATGCAAATGAACCTCTTTAATCCTAAGTGTTATGCATTTCAATGGTCCCTATGGCTATTACTATAAACATGGAACTATGATTAGAGTTTGATTTATGTCCCATCATATCCCTTACACCTAGATCTGGGAAATCAATGCGGATTTTCATGTGTTCATCCTGCTCTTTTCCACATCTACTATGCAATTAATATTTTTATTTTTTCATGAGCCTTGAAGTTTGGAACCAAGGTACAGGGTTATTTCATCCTAATTGGAGGCTTGAAAGGGATATTATCACCAATTCCTTTACTATTTTTGGAGAGTATGAGGGTTTTCTCTCTGTCACATTACCCGACCTTACTTTTTCCTCTCTGAATAAAATCTACCCATGCGTTTCCTTATGATGTTTTAGGGATATGAATTAAGATTGCTTTTTTGTATTTGAAATTCTTCTAGCAAGGTTATTAAAACCCTGAGTGAATGCTTGATTCATAACATTTTAATTTGGGTGTCAGTTGAATTCAAGTTTCCTCAATCAAATGATTTTATTTTGAAGAAATAATTTTACTCAAATCCTTGTACACCCATTTTGAGAATACTTAGAAGTTTTTTCATGGAAATCATAAGAAAGATGACTCTCTTAATCAAATATTTGATGTTGTTTGAATCTGAAGTCATGCTCAATTATCAGGTGTCATATTTGGTCTTGAGAATGAACTTTTGGGTAATATATCTTTTGTTGGTGAGAATAACTCAACCCAATGCCTAAATTATCGATTCTGGATGTAAGAGTATCGTTCCGTGTTAATTTTTATTAAAGGAAATATTTCCTGGCTACAGGATGAGAACCACCATCTGAAGAAACAAAAGAAATCATTAATTCAACAACATGAGCTAAGAACTTGTCGAGATAAATAAGAAATTGAAAATTGTTGTCCTCAGGGTGAATGTTATCATTACTTTAGATATGAAAATCATTATGAGCTCCAAGTTGTGATGTCCAGTGATGATCAAATTTTATTTTGCATGTGTATTTTTATTAGTATCGCGACATTTTGATATGTATTGATTTGGTTGAATTTTGTTTTTTTATTCACAAATTCCTTTATTTAAACTACATAATTGAAGATTCTGTAGCCACTCTTTTAAAAGTATTAGTTATTAATTTAATTTGTTTTATGATTTGCAAGTGTCTATTACAGATATGTAGCTGCACTATGGTTTCCAAATATGCCAAAAGTAATACATTCAGTTAGTATGACTGGATGTCACAAGTTGTTAGGATTTGTTTATTTTTAAGAAAACTCTAATATGATCTATGTGATCGAGTTCATTGGATAAACGATACTTTCCTAATTTTTGGGAACCTTGTGCTTGTTTTAGATATTAGTTATGATGTGCATCTTGTATTATCATAAATCTATATAGTATAAATAGAGTATGAGAAAGATTAGAGGTGGTGGGGGTCTCCACAAAGGAGAAAACAATTTTATTCTTTTATGCACATATGCACATTGTTTCTTTGTAAACCTTACTTTTCAAAGGAATAGTGATAGAGGCACTGCCAACAATTTGTAGATATAATTTATTATGAAGTGATGATATTCTGAGATAGATCTGTAAAGTTTAATTTTAAAAACTCTGTATGAATTTTTTTTTCATTGGTAATAAAAGCTATTTTTCTCGTTCCCTCTTATCATTCTCTTCAGTGAATTGAAGCAAAGTTTTGAAATTTGTTTTTAGAATCTTCTTCATATTCTTACGATCATAATATTTTAAAATGTCTTTTCAAAAGATAATGATTACTGACTATTGAATATATTAACTGGAATTGGTTCAGTTTCACATGTTAGAAAGTGTTTTTGTAATGCTTCATGATTTTATTATGTTGCCTCACTTTAACTTATACAATGTGTAGTGATCGAATAGTAGAACGTCTTCTATGATTTCTGATTATTACACGTTTCATTTATAAAAGAGAGCTGAATTGATTTTAGATTCGTCATTCTCCCGCGGGATAGTTTTGATTAAGTTGTTTATTTGTTTTTGTAGCTTTAGAACTGATTTTTTTTTATTAGTTTAAATTTGCATTCTAGATTTACAGTTTGCATTTAGATCAAAAGAGCTTATCGAAGTCTCCTCTCAAGGAGAAAATCATCTTATTAGATAACAGATCCATAAAACCCGTTGAAAACAACTACACCAAACAACTTGGGTTATATTTAAAGAACCTTGGTCCGGGTTGCTTCCCTTTCATTGATGAGTGGTCATTTCTTCCCGTCAACATGGCCACAACAACCCTCCTTTAATTTTGTTGTTATAAGCGAAAGGAAAGCCCCCCCTACTAAAATTTGAACTATAATGCCTAATCCTCTACTACTATGAGCCTAATGATTATTCTTTACCTAACTTGAGAGAGTTGGGGGTTTGGATCTTTATTAGTGATTGTCTTTGATGGAGGTTTGTTAATCCTTTTGATCTTATACTTTCAAATGTTCTTCATAATGCTTTTTGACTTAAGATGATTCGTTAATATTTGCATGATGAAATGAAATAGTTATCTTTGGGACCTTTTTGTAGATTTCGAAGTATTTGATGATCCTATATGACTGCAGAGATTGATTTTCTATTTCTTTCCTTGAATGAGTTTTCTTTTGAGGACTTCTTGAATGGATAAATTAAATGAAGAACATATATGCATTCTATATCCTCTTGCTTTCATGTTGTGCCTAATTTATTCATATTTATGTTCAAGCTCTTGTATGTTAATTATATTCTTTTGTTTAAAACTCTTAAGTTGAATTATAAGATCACTAATCCTTTCTACGAATTTAATATTATATACATGCATCTTCCATGAATTTTATTTACAAAAATAGGTTGTTTATGAAAGGATGAGTTCATGGATGATTATCTTTGAGAAACTTATTAATTTTTCTGCATTTTGTAAACAAACCCAACACTTATTCATAAGTTTGTTGAAGGAAAAGGTAAAGATTATAATATTTAGGACATACTGGAAAGTATCTTCTTCCTTGCATAACATATTTTATTCTTTCTATGGTTGCAGGAGCAAGGTTGCATAGCCCATTCCTTTACCTAATCACTTTAGATCTAAAATGCATATGGGAAACCCTTAGTCTTCTTCCATTTGACCTGACTTCCCTCTTGTTGGATCCTGATAATATTTGAACTAAGCATTTGGGGTTAACCCTTTTCTTTTCTGAACCTCATCCAATTTTTATTTTATCACCATTGCATTATTTTGTATCTTCTATTCCAAGGCCTAAATTTTATTGTATTGTATTATGTGGCTGGAACCTTGATCCTTACCGGTCTCTCCCCAATTGGAAAGTAGGTTCACCTTTGCTCACAGTTCTCCCTACTTTCAAGGAAAATCCCCTACAATTGTGGGCTAACTAAGAAAAATCAATAACCCTAAAGACATAAAATTCCAATGATAACAAACAACAAGGATTCTATAATCGATTCAAACAAAATAACTAACTAACATAAGAAGGAGAAAAATAAACTCATTGATAGTCCTACGTTCGGTGTAGTTCCCGAATTCTAGAATATTCTCACTCCTTCTCAATATCTTCCTCTGCAACCTGCAACAAATCAAGCATACAAGTGCAAGGGGAGAGGTAGTTATACTAATAAATTCTTGTTAGTTCGATTAAATACACAATAAATTCAATTCCACTAGTTTTCTAAACAAAATATATTAAATAACTACAAATTAAACATTACAAACACAACATTTTAAAGGATTGAGCATCTTATAAATATTCAATACTATGAAAATTACAATGTATACCTATAATGTTGTGGCTCTGCCCCATTGAAAAGACATCGGGTCCATCCACCCAAGATCTTTCTATAAAGGTTGGTCTTGAACTTCAATTCCCCGAAAAAACTCAAGGAGGATATAAGGAGACTCCTAGTCAAATAGAAAGGTGCTCAAAGAAGAATGAAAACAAGGGTTTTTAGGTCAAGGACTAGCAGAAAATGGGAGGTATATGGGCTTACATGCATGGCAGGGATAGAGAATCTATTGTTTTCTTTGATATGCACTGAATCATTACCTTTCTCCTTCGATCAAATTCTCTATTTAATCCATCTCTAATTAGCTAGAGATGATTGAGTATGGGTAAATAGAGTTAGGTGACTAACCAAACATATATATATATATATATATATATATATATATATATATATATTGTACAAGTTCCAAAAAAATGTTTTTTAGAAGATCTCAAGGAGGTATGGGGAAAAAGGTGTTTTCAAGTAGGATAGGGGCTAGGCCAATGAGAACATCAATGCTTCAAGGGTGGAAATTGATGCTATAACATATGCCCCCTAATGTGTGAGGTCAAAAGAGAAACTAATGGCTGAAATACATTATAAGTATTCAAAGAGTAGTAAGCCAGGGTGAAGGTTGCTAGAATCCAATCTAAGGACAACAACCGACGACAAAAACAAGTCATAATACTCAATTCTAGATGTGGGCATACCCATTCTTACGTGTGATTACAAGCATGGTCTCCTTTCAAGTACACTATGAATCCATGAAAAATGTGTATAAAAAAAGCATTGATCGTGGCCACAAAAGAAATACATGGTGGATACATGTCAAAAGAGATCATATCCACAAAAGAGATACACCGTGGATCTATGTCTTAGAATCAGTGAAGGATATCTGCAGGCAAGAGCTGGAGAACTTATCCTTTACAAGTACCAATCTAAGGAGTGGTACTTTCTAATCACAACCTAGGCAACATCATAAAAGAGGTGTGTTGACGAGTCTGAAAGGCCTATCAAGCAGATGAGGGAGAATGCCTGATGATAGGTCCTAATCAGACCTACTCTTGTTTGGTGTAGCATTTCCCATGAGTTTATGTGCCTCACTGCCACTCATAATTAAAAGATGAAATATGGGAAAGACAATGGACTACCCCTCAAAGAGTTATAAATAATCCTAAGGCTAATATAACTATAAGGAAACTAATGTAATCTAACTAATTCTAACCTATCTCAGGAGAAAAACTAAAAGAATGAGTACAAGGAATGATAACACCATCAAAACTAGAAATAGTTCAAGTATTCTAATGATAAATGAAAATAAAAATGCTACAGATACATAGTCAAATAGTTGTACTATACAACCATAACATCATTTTTGTAACCACGAGGAAACATGTGACAACATAAGCAAACAAAACAGAGTGCAGAAATAATTCATACAAGTACAAAATTCTATCTACTCAGCTAAAAGATAAATGTATAAAGAATAGTATACAATACACCGATCAACATCATAGATTTCCAAAATCCCCCCCGCCCTTTATTACTTAGAAGTAAAAGTAACATCTTTTATTACAAAGGGGAAAAGTATAAATTCCATTCAACTAGCTCTCTTTTATAAAACAAGAGAGAGACTCTTCAACTCTCATGACCATTCGTTTCATTTTCCCCTAATTTTGTCTTTTTTTACATTTCAAATTTCTTTTGCATTTTAAAAATGTAGATGTGGTAGTTAAAAATGGGATCTGAAGAGACTCGTGGGTGGTTACATTCTCCCTATGGAAGTTTACAAATGATATCTATTTAAATTTATTATTCACTCTGCTTGTTGGGTCATTTTCTAAATTTCTTGGGTAGTTCTGGGTGTTTCTGGCTCTGGTATGCTAAACATAGATCATTCTGGATTCTTCTCCTCTATCGCATCTTTCCATTGATCCCTTTCTGGTTTGATTTCATTGCCCATAGTTCAAGATATGATTGTTTGAAGTCTGCATATCCGATTCTTCATCCGAATTTGGGTTTCATATGTGTTTTTAATTTTTGGACCATTTATACCCTCAATCTGCTAGAATTTGCTATCCCAGTCTATTCTTCTCTCCTCCATATTTCCATCAAGCCCTCCTAGGCATGATTTCATTACTCTTAGCTCTAGATATGATTGTTTGAAGTCTACATAGCTCATTTCCCCCCAAAATTTGTGTCCTATTGTTCTCTTCAATTTATGATATTTTTTGTCACTTTTATGACCTTGATACCTCTTTCATTACATTAATATACTTGAAACCTTTACAATGAGGTATCATGGGCTCAATTCCGACACCTGAATCCCAAGATATGGTCGTTTAAAACATGTTTCCTGAATGGTATTTTGGGAAGATTTGGTCTGGTCGGAAAAATTGGTCGGGTCAGAAAATATGATCAAAAGGGAGCTGATCGAGTCAGGAAAAATTGGTTGGGTTGGAAGGAGATGATATTCATCGAAAAAATTTGTCGGGTCAAAATATATGATTGGAAGGGAGTTGATCAGGTTGGGAAAATTGGTTGGGTCAGAAGGAGATGATCGTCATCGGGAAAATTGATCGGCATGATCTATATCATTTTGGTATGGATGAATTTCGACGATGAAGAAGGATCCAAGATTAAATGTGGGGCTGATTTTCCTAGTGGCAGGTTTCATGTTAGCATCCATGTTAGTGCCACATCATATGGCACCAATGAGAGGGGGCCATGTGGCAGTGAGGTGGAAATGGTGAGATTTGTCTTAGGAAATTTTGGGAGGTGGTAACGTTTGATCCAGAACTAGGATTTAAGTATGGTTATAATCATTGGAAATCTATCAACTAGAAGAATACAACTATGAGGTTTAGTTAGAGAAAATAATAGAAGAAAATATAAGGAAATCTCAATAAAGAAAGGGTAGGCTAAAAGGGGAAGAAGATCAAAGGATTCCCCCACATGCATCTCGGGGTTGGAGAAATCATGAAGAAGGATATCATGCTAACATGTTCTTGAAACCATAGAAGGAGACAAAATCAGTTATGTGATTAAGAGGACATTTACCAATATATCAGAAAACATTATACTTCCTTGCCTTTAAGCAAACTCATGAAAAAGTCTAGATTTTTAAGAATATGAAAGGGAGAGGTTTATTGAAGGAAATCATCTATGATCTAGATTAAATAAGTATTACAATAGTTGCATGCATCTAATCTCTGACACATATAAATGATCAGTGAACTTATGAATCAAGTTAAGAGTTGTCCAATATATGAGAGTATAAAGATGAAGATGCTAAGCACCATATGCTAGAAAAATTTGAATAAGTCATCCAAGAAAATGATTGAAAATGTATATCAAATGCATTCAAGACATGTACTAGATCATTAAACCTTACAACCATATAAAATCATCAAACACTTGAGAAACTGTATAAGGTAGGAAGACAACATGTCGACCACTTATACAAATGTCAACGAAACATCATAGGTAAACTAAGAATCATGAACACATTTGAAATCATAAGATCAAATGAGATAATAAAACTCCATAAAAAAAAAACATCAATCAAAACCAAGCCTCAACTCCCTCAATGAAGGAAAGGAGAAATCATTAGGCTCAAGCAGTAGAGGATTAGCTAATAGGATTGAAATTTTAGTAGGGGGGCCCTTTGCTCTATCTTGTAAAAGGTTGTTGCAACCCCAATAAATGGTGACACACTAGAAGAACCAATTATATCTGTCAATAGAAGTCTAGGGCCCATACTTTATATTTGAGTTTTAAATATAAGTTCAACAAATTGTAGACAAATTTTCAATAGTCATGGGTACCACATTGATGCCAAAATTCTAAAAAACATAACCCAATATTTCTAGTATTTGTAATCTAACACACCCTTTTCAAAGATCCAATTAATGAGATAAATTCTTTTATTGGCTGGACACTTCAGATTAGTTTTAGTTTGACCATGATTTTTCACTTTTAAAACAAGAAAACATCTACTTAATTGTGTTCCTCATCTCTATTTTCCTGGCATTGCTTCATTGCCAATGAGTGTCCATAGCCCTTATGAAGTTTCCTTGGTACCATACAAGCATATATCCGCTTCCAGTAGATGTCCATAGATCTAGAAGGTTTACTTGTACTTCCCACTCTATTAATAGTGCTTTCAACTTCCTTTTTTATTTCAGAATATGTTCACCTTTTAGACTTTAGATATAGATATGCATATGCACATAGGGTGTGAAGGAAGAGGGGTGATATGAGAGTTAATTTTATTTGTTGAGTATATGTTATGCATTTTATTTTAACCCACAAGTTTCCCCAAAATCCACCATAGCATTGGCCATTTTATTAATGTGAAGTGGATAGAGCTCAAATAAAAGAGTGGATAGACATTTTCCTGTACTTATGGATTATCATGGTACGCTCAATAGACACATGTTTTCCACCACAAATATCATTCCATACCTACAATTGAGAACTTCATAAATGTTCATTTAGATAGAGAATCCCATGCATCTCATGTCTTGTAAAAATTAAATTTGTAGTATGTGATCAAAATTAGACCACCCCCTCACTCAAATTTAAAGAGTAATCCTCAAGGAAGATTGAGAGTCAAGTTAGTTCCGGAAAATACCAGTATGAAAATAAAAATATGGAAGGAATATGTACAATAAGAAAGCAAGTCTAAAATCAATATTCAAATTCATGAAAAAGAAAATTAAACTAAAATAAATATGAAGTTGAAATTGCAGTCACTAAAAGGGTGAAAATTGGTTGAGAAAGATAAGAACAGAACCCAGTAGCAAGCAACAAATTTGGTTCAACAGTGAAAGTGTTTTCAGTGAAATCTCGAAGCTAAGCCAAGGGAAACAATCAGTCAAGAAAAGGTAATCATTCAACATTAAACCCAGTAGAAAAATTCCCAGAGTAGAGGTCTGAATTGATGATTAGTGTAAACGATTTACGACACAATTTTTTAATCCAACTACCACATACAAGTTCTTTCATTCAATCCAACAAAACAAGTTTCCAAGAATCTAGCAACATGGGTTAATGTAGATGCTCAATCAAAACATATTTTCAAAAACCAATTTCATGAAATGTTCCATAAACCCATATGCTCTCAAGATTTCTTGACATAACCAATTCCTTTGCTATTTTGAAAATGTTGATTTTTCCAATAACAAAAATTGCATTTATCACCAAAGTGCCATTTTATCTTTGCCATAAAAGATAATCATTAATACCAAAGATTCATTCTGACAATGCAAAGAGATATTACAACTATGGAGGTTATCAAAATAGTCATTAAAATGACTCCAAACAACGACTAGATCATAAAACAATATGACAATAAATGAATGAGAATATATTTCTGATCAACTATTGAGTTGGTGACAATATTAGTTGATCACTCAAAATATGTCGCAAATGAATCTTAAGAAACTAAGTTAGATTAACACTTCCTTATGTTTCTTTCATTTCAAGAGAAAAATCTTGAGCTGTTGATTGCACAAGCCATTTCCCAACCTGAATAAAAACAAAGAATGGTGTGATAAGATATTAGACATCTTGGGAATAATTATTCCTCTAAATGACTGACTTATTGGAATGAAATTAAACTAAAAGAAAGTGAAGATCAAAATTAAAACTAATCCTAATAAAATCATACTAAGGTAAAGTAAACTTAAACTAAGTGGGTTGTTATAAAACTTATGCAAATCCCAATGTTGTCATCAAGTATTCATCTGTTGTTCAATCAATCAAATATCACAACCTTCTTCCTAAGATATGAGCACTATGTGCTTTCCCACAACATTCTCTTCAATATGAGAGTTAATGTCAATGATTGTTTCAAGATCTAGATCTTTGGACACAATGTCTTGTTCCTGAAGTCATAATCAATCAAATTAATCAAACAAGACCATAAGATTTCAATACCATCTATATTTTAAGGATACCAATCCATCGACAATCCTCATTCATAAAAATTCGATTTAAATATTATTAACATTTCACCCTAAGGTATGTGTTTCCTTTGATTATTAATGACAATAATGTGAAACATTAGCATGGTCATCTTCAGTCTTGTGAGAAGCAAGAGGAAATCATTATGAAAAGGGAGCAATTAAGATACTCTTAAAAGGTGAAAATGATCTCAAGTCACAACCTAGATGGATTGACTTCCCCAACACAAAAGAAAAATATAATTAGAAATAAAAATGGAATAAAGTGAGTAAGATAAGATTTCTAATAGATAATAATATTAGCGTTTTGGGAAAGTCCATGAAACTAATAACCTCAATCTCTTAAGAGTGTTCCAAGTAGAAAAATCATAAATTACACTTCCTTGAGATTACATATGTCATAGAATAAGAGTAGAATGAAATGAAAAAGAAGAGTGTATATCTTGTTTCTCCACTAGGTAGGTTTTCCATTCAAATAATAATGAGACATATAATCTAGAAAACAAAAAATCAGCAAGCTCATGACTAAGAGGGATCAAAATAAAAGATGTACTGGCATGACCCAAACATGCTTATCTTTTTTGGTTATGACTAAAATGAATTTGATTTCAAAGACTGTTGAAGAGTGTGGGACCCAATATATTGATGAGTTACAACCTACAAGGAAATCACATCTTGAAAATTATTATCATGGCTAAAATTAAAACAAATGTTGAAGATTTGAAATTGGAATCTTAGAAGTTGCATTGACATATTCCCATAAGATACTTACGAATTCCAAGCATTTGAATGGATTCAACATGAGATAAGTGTATAGTTCTCAACCATGATAAAAATAGTATTACTAAATAATGTAACCATAATGAGTGACCCAAAATCAACAAACCCAAAGGATGAAAAGATATTGTTCAAGAAAATATCAGTTTTGAAAATATATCAGATTGACAATGTTAGGATTGAGACCTTTGACAATCAGTGAGTTGGGGAATAAAATGATTGGTTTCCAAGTAATTTTTTGAATAAGATATCAACAAAAGATTTAAATTACCATGTTGTCTAGAATTTCAAAAACATGTATCTAGACAATGTGAATGAATATATTTTGTTGTTGTGTATGAGATGAAACTTGGGTGGAGAAAGTTGCAAGATAAGAGATGAAAATATTCCTTGAAAAACTAGATGAATAGAGCATAATATATGTGAAACCAATGCCTATAAATTAAAACTAAAGGTGATGAAAGAAAATAACTAAAAAAAAATAGAAGTAAGTTGAGCTCACTATGCTAAACAAGTCTATGCAGAAAATTCATGTTGGACGAAAGTAATCAAAGAACAGAGTCAATGGGAAAGAAACCACTTGGACAAATCCAAAACCAAGGAAAAATAATATTCTAAATATATTCCAAAGAGTTGGGGTTGCTTGGAATTCAAATGGGGAGATTTTAGTCACTCAAACTTTCAAATTACTATGTGTGGGACAACAAACGCAAAAAACATAAGAATATCAATTAAGTAAACTTTTCCAGACTAGAATCATGTAGATGTGAATATGGGGCAAATTTGAGTGCCCATTTTCATTACAAGAAGCATTAATAGTATATTGATTTAAAATATCCCACTCTCAAGATGCCACAATGCATTGAAAATGATTTTACATGGTGATCATGCATGGAAATCAATGATCTGGAAATTGCTCAACACATAGAAAATTTGAGAATGAAATGAAGTAAATTTACCCCCAAATTAAAATTAGATTGAAAAATCCAATCAAAGGAAAATGAGTGGGGAGGCCTTCTATTTTTTTCCACCTTTTTTTATGATTGATATATTGTTCAACCAGTTGTAAGTAAAATAAAAGAAAAACAAAGAACTAATTAAACAACTAGGAAGCAAAGGTAATGTTATGCAAGAAAAATACATCATCCTATTCTACCCTACTCCTATCCTATGCTACAAATGGATTAAAATGAGTTATGTAAAGTCATAATTCCAATGTATCCATCCATATAATCCCAAGACTGCAAACATATGTTCAAGAAAAAATATTAGAAACAAAACTTGGAATAAAGAGAGAGTAAAAGTGGGAAAAATTAAAGTATGATCAAGTATATTCACCATATTAAACATGTGATAATGATAATTCATGGGGATTCTATCCAAGTAAGATCTCTCCAACCATGCTTCAATCCTATCATAAAATCTTGCACTTCTATCATATAATTGATGGAAGGATTTCAATGGAAAGTAACACATCGAATGAGGGTCATACATAAAATTTGTGTAAAGTGTGCTCAGTGAGAGAATATTTGTGCTAACAAAGTTGTTTATCCTTGAGACAATCCAAAAGAATAAGGTCCTAACATAACCATCGAAATAGAACAAAGTGCCTCACTATCTTGGAAAGCCTCCCTGGACTCACACTTCAAGTAACCATCAACTTGAGACAAATTAGTGGAAACACATGATCTACATAGACTAGAATCCACCATGGTATGAGGGATAATTTCAAAACAATAGTGAGACCCACTAGTATCAACAATATCTAGTAAATGGTTGCTTTAACAAGAAGATTCACTATTGATAAAAATAAAGATGATAAAGAAGAAGACATGGTCTGATATACATATGCTATAACATTCCCATTATCCCATGAAAAATGTTGATAAGTGATATGAAAATGATAAAGGCTTGTATTCTTGAAAATATTTGCAAGTTTTAATTCAAGTGTTATTATGCAAATGGATCAATTTTGCAAACACAAATTTTATAGAAATTACACATTCAAGATGCAATAATAACCAGAAAAATACAGTGAACAGTAAACACATAACACAACAAATGATAAAGGAGTTCACCCCTCTCTTGGGATACATCTCTTGGTCCAACTTCCAATGGATCTTTATTATTATTTTCTCAAAGTGATAAAATATGTTCTTTACAATGCTCAAAATGCCAAATAGATGGCTCCAATGGCTTCAGAACGTCCAAAAACCCCTAGTTGGGCTTTTTCGGCACTTGATTTGGCCAAAAATTGAAGAAGATAGGCTTCCTGGAAGTTCCCCTTCAAACTTGTTGTCTCTAGATCGACAAATTGCACCTCTGTGTGTCCAACCTAGCACCCACTCTCATTTCCGTGCTAAAACCTAGCACCGGGCGCATAACTGCAAAACCGTGCAAACTGTAGGACGATTAGGGAGCCTAGCCCCTAACTGCCTAACCATTGGGCGTGTGGCTTACCATATGACCACGCATAGAAAAGGGCTAAACTCCAATCAAATGAGCAACCGACAAGTGTTGGAACGTGGATTAAAACCATTGGTAATTAAAATTCTTCTCAATGTATGGACCACCAGTCATATGTGTTGTGGGMTCCGTTTGAATTAGGCGTGCAGGTAGGTCATATGTTTTATGTATATGAATGGGGGTTGGGGCTTAGCCCCAGCCCTGTCCACGCCCAAACCACAACACATTACAATTCAAATAATATCAAAATTGTATAGTAGTARGAACCACATGGGTGGCGTGCCGGTTGGGTGGCCCTTCCCAAAGCTATACCCCTGCCCAGAGGTCACGAGGTCAAGTCCTGCCGACTACACAAGTTTTATCCAATGCCCAGGTGACATGTGGCGACCCTTTCTTGGGCCACGTGTCACCAATCCATTCACCACCAAGATGCCATGTGTCCAGAAATAATTCATCGTCCAACTGCCAATTGTCTGCCAACTCAGCCCTGCCACGTCAACGTACGTCTCTTCCATGTTAGTGTACGACTCTGCCACATCATCATATGGCCCTGCCACATCAGCATCCGTACAGATTGTATAGTCAGCACATTTTTTTGCCTGTTTGACAATTTGAATAGAACACGATATCTCACTCATCCAACGTCTGTTTGAACCTAAACGAGTTGCATTGGGTTCGTGACGGTGAGGCCTACACACCCGTTCGATTTGAAATGATTTCGAGCACTTTGAATTTTGAGCAAAATTTGATCCCCTGGATCACACCTCCCCGTTGGAAAGCTTTTGGACCTCCAAAAGACTATTTTCAGTCTATCTGAAGATGAGGGTATAGTTCACTCACCTTTCCAACCTCAATCCACTTGGCTTTGCTTGGATTTGTGCCTTTAAAACCAATTCGAAGATATTCCACATTTCCTCGTTTTGAATTTCTCATTCTCTGGTCAAGGATTGTGTCTTCATGCAATTCTGTAAGATATTCTGGGGAGAAATCATCTATAGAAGGAATCTGAACATGTTCTCCTTGATCATCAATCAAAGGAGGCTCATACAATTTCAAATTCTCAACATTAACAACTGCATATATTTGCATATAAGGAGGCAAATCTAAACGAAAGGCATTGTTACCAATCTTGTCAAGAATCTTGAAAGGAC
>JASDQU010883258.1:13963-28491 GCA_032191745.1 Picea mariana
AACATGGATGTTATCAAGGAGGTGAAATCGCATCTATCCTCCAAATTTGACATGAAGGATCTCGGTGCTGCTAACTTCATTATGGGAATGGAGATTAAAAGAGATCGTGCAAACATGAAACTCTGGTTGAATCAAAGAAAATAAGTTGAGACAATATTGCAGAGGTTTAATATGCATGGAAGTAAACCAGTCAAGGTTCCTATTCCTATAGGTGTGAAGTTATCTGCAGATCAGTGTCCCAAGACATAGGAAGAAGAAGAGGACATGTCCCATGTTTCGTATGCCAGTGCAGTTGGCAGTTTGATGTATGCAATGGCCTGTACAAGACCATACATTGCACATGCAGTGGGAGTTTTGAGCAGGTATATGTCAAAACCAAGGAAGGAGCATTGGACAACAGTAAAGAGGGTCTTCAGGTATCTTCGTGGCACTACCAGTTATGGATTGTGCTACCAAGGAAGACTAGGATTGGACAGAGTGCTGGACATACATGGCTTTGTTAATGCAGATTGGGTTGGAGATCTAGATCACAGAAGATCTACAAGTGGGTATGTGTTTAACCTATTTGGAGGAGCAATCAGTTGGATGATCAAAAGATAGGTTGTAGTGGCACTCTCAACTACAGAAGCTGAATACATGGCAGCCACTCATACAAGCAAGGAAGTAGTATGGTTACAAAGATTGTGTTCAGGCATTGGGTTGGTACAACAAGAAGTAAGATTAGATTGCGACAGTCAGAGTGCAATCTTCCTGGCAAAGAACCCAACTTATCATTCGAAGACAAAGCATATTAATGTTCAGTATCACTTTGTGAGAGACATGGTTGAGGAAAAGAAGGTGTTGCTGGAAAAGGTTGTCACTTTGAAGAATGTTGCAGATTCATTGACAAAGTCTGTAAGCACAGAAAAGTTCTCCTGGTGTAGAGTAACAATGGGCATTGCTGCCCTGGATTTTTGACTATATAATATTGGGACCCCTGGATGCAAAGAAAACAACAAGTGGGAGAATGTTGGGTATGTGCTATATTCTTTGCATGTGTGTGTGTGGGTGCGTCAGATTCGACAACTGCGTCTGATGATCCCTCGTAGTAGTGCTCTGTTTTTGTTGTGTGCGTCAGGTGCTTTCCTAGGGGAGTCCCAAGGGGGGGCAGGTATGCCCCCCCTGGTTACGTGCAACGCTCTGAATTTTTTTTTTGGGCGGTTTTTGCTATTTTTAGCGGTTTACTAAAAATAATCCCTGTTTTAGGGATTAGGGTTTTGGTATCTACAGAATACCTAAAAACATTGTATACATTGTATAGTGAATGGTGAAATTCAATATAATGAATATAAGAAAGGTTTTCCCGGTTGAGGGTTTCCGGTATAAAATCTTTGTGTACTTTGCGTATGAGTCATTGATTAAATTTCGTTTTGCTTAAGAATCTATATGCATTTCTTTACTTCACAGGTTTAAAACTTACAGTGTGGACTTCACATAAGAGCATCTTATTGATCGAGCTTACCCTTGGAGCTTAGTGATTATGTTATCTAATGATATTGTATATATTGTGAATATTTTTTATATGGATAACTATTACGAGACACTGGTAATTTACAAGACACTATTTGTACCAAAAACATTGTTAGTTAGAAATCATTTTTAGATGTAAGTTTCTAAATTGATGTGATAGAACCTTCCATCATTTATATCATAGACAATGTTAGTATCGTTCCTTATAGACCCTACCTAACTTTATTCTCTGCTACAAATTTGTTTCGCAATAATATATTCTTACAATGGGATTTTGTTCACATTAATATTGAATTGTTATATTAATGGTGTGGTAGAAAGGCATTTAAAATGAGGCAAATTACTGTAACTATTTTGGGAAGACCTTAAGAATATCCTTAACCCAATGAAATATGAAGTTGGAGGAAGTAGTAGTCGAGGAGAATAGGGGTTGAATTAGACTAGTGGATGTCATTAGAAGCATAATCATGGAATTGAGGAGGGGTAACCATGTGAATTACATTTATTGACGAATAAGGTATCCCACTTAGAGAAAAGTATAATAATTTTTTGAGTTAAGGTTGAGTGATAGGTTGGAAAATTGTATGTTTATTGTTTTTTACTCAATTTGGGAGTCTTTTTGGAATATATTTTTTCTATACATATAAAAAATGTAACTTTGTTAATATTAATAAAATCACAATTTTGTTAATATTAATAAAATAAATAAAAAAATCGAGGAAAAAATTACGATAAATTAGTCTACATCAAAGAAGTTGGGGTAACCTAGCCCCAAGGTTTAACCTAAGTAGTTATGAGCCAAACACGAAGCTATCCCCAACAGAGGAGGTCATGGGTTCAAATATCTTGTTCCCCCTTGGGGTTAGGCCCCATAATCAGGGCCGGCGTTTTACCCCGCTTACCATCCACGAAGTGGGGAAGTACTCGAGGGTTTTCTCGTGTTATTTTTCGAGGAAAAAAAGTTGGGGTAACCTAGTGTTGAGTACTCAACACACCCTAAAATTCTTTGAGAATTTTTATTCTCTTTTTGGGTACCACTTTGTCATTTTCTGAATGGGTTCAGTTGTGTAGGGATCAATGTTTTTTCTATTGTTTTGTTTTATCATTGATCACATTCAGTTTGGTTTGAAGTTCGTTGAACAGTTTGACTTTATTTTCTCTAAGTAAATGTGGCATTAGAATAAGTTGCACGCAACTTAAAATTTGTTTTATAAAGAGACATGCGTCGATCAACGATCCTAGCCTATGAGAAAAGTTTTCTACAAATCATCGATGTATCGTCGACGTTGGAGAAATCAGAAAGGTAAACCGTCAACATATGCAACAAAAATCGCCAATGTACCGTCGGTGAAATCTTAAAAGTAAACCATCAACATAGGTAGCAACAGTCGTCGATAATCGATCATCGATATATCATCGGCATCAGTGGAGAGGGAGAAAGGGCACAAGAACATATGTCAAAAAGTAAATCACCGATGCAAAAAAGAACCGTTTCTCACGCCCAAGGGGTCGAATCATCCGCCACGTGTTTTGCCGCGTAAACAGTCTGTATTGCTCAGTGATTATCCATGTCATCTTTGGATGTCCCATGTGTCATATCTATACTTCCACGCCAACACTAAACGACACTTCGGGTCGACATCTTGACTTTTGTCTCAAGGCACCAATGAAACAACGTCAAAGATAATCCGCTGACAGCGATGCACTNGTGAAGAATAAGGTTTGCTATTTATTAGACAATTAAGAACTTCATGTAACTGATAACACGACATCGCGCGCCGATCAAATTTAAATAAAAAATTTGAATTCGCCGATGAACTCTAAAAGTAACACGCTCCTACGTCACCAACCTGCATTGCATTTAATCCTGAGCATGATGTAGATTATGTTATATATTGTATAAATACTATTTGTACTCCTGAATTTAAGACTCGATGTGACAAGGTAGGTATCTTTTAAATCTGCGAAGTTGGTGCCCAAGCATAGTATTCCATTTGCAAAATAATGATCTCCCAAGTAGACAAAGGCACAACAAAGAGCATCGAAGAGGTAACATGTAATTGTGCCACTTCAATTACTAGTAAGCCCATGTTATTTCATGTGAGGAAGAGGTAAGCATGATCTCTATTGTTTACATTTTTTATTGCTTCGGATAACACTTGTCTCAGTTGGCTTGCAACTTAATATTCTGTTTTGAGTAGGAAAATGCCTCTGCGAAAACCGACAACCAAGCGCTCACCAAGAACGACCAAAATGAAAGAATTTAAGATCGACGAAGGGTCGGCACCGGTGACCGCAAGGGAACTTGATTTTGTTTCAAATATGGAGTCGGTTATTTGAACTTCCACTAAGAAACAGTTTACCCAAACTCCATTTTTCGGGGACACAGAGGCGAGCACTGGATATAAAGTACTACTCCCACATTGGGGGGATCTTTTCAACAAAATCAATAAGGAATATTTCCCGGAGTTTACACCTCACAATGACCCAAACGTCAGGATATTGGATGACCAGGTTTTCCCGAACATTAGGCGTTCATACTTGCATATGGTGGCCTGCTGAACCCCAATTCTGCCTTGCATTGAAACCCTAGGATAGATAATTTACCACACAAATGTGATGAAATGCATGGTTAATAATGGGGAGGGTGAATGTGTTGGTGTCTTTCTTCCAGTAGAGGCACAAAAATACTACGAACTCAGAGACCTAGAGGAGAGATTGAACACGAAATTTGTTGTCAGGTTTTATGAGTTCCATGACACCAACAGGTTACTGGCCTCATGGTGGAAAGAAGATAAGAAGTTCACAAACATGAGCAATGGATGGTACATCACAGTGAATCTCAAAGAGCCTTATACATAGTTAATGGCTTTAATTTGTCACTTGTACGGGGAAAAATGTTGCTCAAATTTTTCAGAGGTGTGGATGCCCTTAGCATACACCGTGGCAATCTTTGGGAGCAATTTTAATAGGGGAGCCATCATTTCCAAGTAGCTGAGTATCAAAATCCTATAGGCCCATACACCAAAAGATGGAGAAACATCAATTTTCTACATGGAATCTTACCTGTTGGACGTAGTCTATGTGAGAAACATTTTTGCAGGTATGAATTTAAGTTGGCATGTTGTTGAGTTACCTACGCATGTTTATTTCAGCATTTTGTGGGAAAATAGGTACAAAAAAATTTACGCCCTGATATGTGATGAGTTCATAGCCCAAGTACACTTCATTATATTTACAAAAGAATTCCCAAGGCTTTCGGCGGCAGCCAAAAAGATGATTTCCAAAGTGGGCCACTGGTATTTTGAAGAAACAAGCACTTATATCAGAGTGTTCGGGGCTACTGGAGTACCATACCTACTCCCCGTTCATGTCCCGAACTGTCTCATATTGGGAAAAATTTGTTACCAAACCCTTCTGCAAGGCTATAATGCCTTTTTGGTAAAGGATAAGATGGGGACTTTCATACCCTATGGTTTTCATATTGGGTTTTATATAGTAAAAGACACTGCATAGGCGAAACAAGAAGGATTGAGTCAGCTTGAATATATGTTCCCCACAGGCCGTTTTCACAAGCATGATCCAAAAGGCCTAGTACTCCAACACGTGTCACATGTATAATCATGTTGGCCATATGCTCATGATAGCTTTGAAGATGAGATCATTACCAAGGGCACCCAAGACTCAAAGGAAGTGCTCTATAGAAGGGCTAACCCAAATATGACCAAATTCAAAGCAATGACCATGGATGAACAAGTTGAGAATATAGAACACGCTTCTCAAGAAGCCATTAGGGCAAGAGAGGAAAACTGAGCAGCAAAAGCAATCGAGGCACAAAGAAGGGGGATATTGTTATTAGAAGAAGCCGAGAGAGCTATGCAAATATTAGGGAAATATCCCCCACTTAATCCTTTGATAGGACCTTTGAGAATTACCTCAATCGATACAAACAAGGAGGAAAAACTAAATAATTCAAATACAATCCCACCGGAAGAGAGTGCTGACCAAGAAAACACCAACCCTATGTCACCACATGTAGGATCATCGGTGACTACTACAACTCAACGAAGGTCAACACGAGCATCAAGTGGGACAAGTATGCCTATTGTCCTCATAGATTTAATCACCATATATGATGACGAGGAAGTTTCAAAAGCTTCGTTCATAACCCCTGTACAAATCACACAGGAGGATGACCCAGGGGAAACATATGCTCCAACTTTTGATGTTTTGGTCCCAAATCCCTAGGAAGGCGACCATGAGGCTAGAAACACTCTTGACACTGTGTTTCTTAATCAACTATGAACACAACTTTAGGATGACAACTCTAAGAATGACTTGGAAACATGTGATCAAGGAGAAAGAATGGGGCAGCCAGAAATTGACATCCCAACGATTGAGCTCTCAACCAATATCGATCCTTTGCCTACTTCTCCATCCAGGATAAAGACCCTGTCAACCGACGAGGAGCAGCAGAAGTCCAAGTCACTGGAACATACAGGAAATTCCCCTACTAAGGAACCAAGTGAACCTACCATGGAACACCTCTATAGGGCGGGAAGCCTAGGCAATGCTTTTCCCTGGGGAGATCAACAGATTCCTGAACCAGTAGGTGAAGTCACTGACATACAAGAAATTACTTATGACAGGAAAAACAAAGTTGTGATGAGAAGAACAGTGAAGAAAAGGAAGTTCATGCTCGATAGCACCATGTTCATAACCACATAGGAGATTTTATTTGACACAGAAAGTGTTAAGATGACCGAGCTAATCGGAGCAGGGATGGCCATAACCGACGCCACTTTAGACAAGGAAAAAAGGGATGAAAGGGAGGTAGCCGCCATGAAGATAGAGCTGGACCATTTGTGACATCAAGTGGAGTATTACCAAAATTCCATACAGTCGGTGGTACTCTTAAAGTGTGAGTTCCAAGAGATGTATGCACAATTCACTAGGGAAAGAGACCTCTTCACCGCTCGCATAGCTGACTTCCAAGAAGATAACCTTATGGGGCTGGCAACCTGTAAATACATGCAACGATGGTATGATAAGGCATATCAAGCCTTGGAATGGATAGACTACATCAGAGAAGTGCAGAAGGGTCAAGATACAAAAGAACATGGCGTCCGAGTGCTGATGGACAGTAGCATCGCCCAAATAAGGAAGGTAGTTGAACACTAGGTAAGCATGGTCCAGGAACCCTGGAAAAAAATGAAGGAAAGATGGGAAGAATGTGAGAAAATTTGGGAGAAAATAAATCAAGAAACGAGGAATATCGTTTTTCCAGAGTTTGGCTCACCAGAGGATTTTGTCGATTTATGTGACATAGTTAAGTGACATGCAAAGCAAGACCAAGCGTACGAAACAAAGATTTCAAAAGTTTCAAGCATGATCCTAGGTCAAGTGAAGAAGTTCATGGAGCCTCCAATTAAATCTCTTGTGGTATTATAATGCTTGAGTGTAAGACTAATCAAATACAAAGAGCGGGAAATTGAGATGAAGGAGGTTGTCTCAACTCCAATGGATAAACATAGGTTCCCATATGCAAATACATGCAAAGATATCTTCTGCAGATGGTCAAAATATGAGAGAAACAATCCACTTCAGTAAAACGACCAGATGATCTCAAGATAAGCAAAAGAGAACAGATAGATAAAGTCTGCCACGTGTCATTTTCTTGACTTAGCACAACTTAGTAGCTATTTTTAGTTTAGATTTATTTCATAAATAAGAGAATTGACCTTGAGATCAAGGTCTATGGTTTTGGAGAGAAAGACTTTTTCTAGAATATTGTAAGAGAATTATTTATGTGCAAGTTATTTTAATTAAGAAGTTATGTTTAGAACCAAAGACACTTCTTTCAACTGAGGCATAAATGTGATTGGAACGAGGGGGATTATCTCTGTCTTCGAATTCAATATTTGTTGTTGTATTAAGTAAGAGGTGTTGTATATGTTATTTAAGTTATCTTATAACGCTGCAACAGTTATTTTATTCTAGTTGATGAATATAAATCGATTGTGTTAACATGTGATTGATAATAGAGCATTGAAAATTACTTTTCTTGCACTAACTTTTGGTCACCTATATATGTTGTTTTTGTAACTGTTATCTCAAACAATGTTGAATGTCTACAAGTCACAATGATATTATTGCTAGTTTGAAGTAGTTTCGGTCTTCTTCGTCTACATGCTAAGGTATAAAGGTTATCCTAAAAACCTAGCTTTCTCCAACACATATTAACTTCCCTCTTCCATTTAGTTTAAGCTCTTATTTTGTTACAAATGTTTGAAAAATAACCAAAAAAGAGAACTTCATAGCTTGAGGAAAGGTTTCACAAAAATGAAATCTCTATTAGTCACGATTAAAGCCCATCGATAATTCTAGCCAGATCACAAATCTGGAGAACCTTACCATTCATCAAACGCTTATGAGTCTAATTGGGCCTCTTAAGCGGGTTTGGTTCCTACTATTGAGTTAAAGGGATCTCGGATCCCTCAACACCTAGATCAACTAATTAAATAGTTCTAGAGAAAAGCCATGCTTTCTTCTTTCTCCCACCTCTCTTTTTTTTTTTGGAACTTCAATTATACTAGTTTTCAATATATCATAGTTTCATCTTCACTCAAGTATGGAGGCCTCCAAGGCCACTAGAAATCAAGTATCTATTTTGTTAAAGTTTTTCACGTATAAGTAATAAAAAGATATCAACTTCACTTTTTTAATTATAAGTTTTGAAGAGTTGTTTTACAACCTTTATAGTACCTTGGTACATTACTTCCCAATTTTTGTTATATTCAATGGCATGTGTTCCCACATTTATAACCTATTATATAAATATCTCTAAAGATTGTTGGGCATGCTCTAAAGAAATTGAGCATATAATATTAGGACAACAACACACTAGACAAGACAAGAGACACAAGAAGTGGAAAAAAAGGCATCAAGCCTTATTCACAACATTGTATTCATTGTAATGATACAACTATATAATACAATAATTAAACCACCTCAAATTCTCTCACATTGACACCTCATCGGGAGATAAGGTAGGAGGAGGCAAAGTAGGAATCTAGAAACACACTTAGAATAAAAACTATATCCTTAAATGTGAAATACATTAGGTGGTTCTAGGACTTCATGCTTATATGTGGGTGAGAGGATAACATTCCCCCCCTCAATCATAATTACGAACAATAAAATGGTATTATTTCCAAGTCTTAATGTTGAAACTCTTGAGTTGAGCCTCAATGAAAAATTGCCTGAAAAACCGCCAAATATGGATGTTGATAACTCTGGAAAATCCCACTATGTAATCATGTGAGCCAAAATGTCTGTAATTTTTTCATTGATGTGAACTCCAATATGATGAGAGTGAAATAAGAGAAGTGAATCAACTACAAGTCTGACACATCCCTGAAAATGCTTGACAACTCAATCAAATTCTAAGCTGTAATGAAGAAGTATCCAGTTTTCCTCTGCTATGTCGAATGACCATCAAGGTGAACAAAATGTCCACATCATTTCTCTCAAAATCAACATCCCAATCATGTATCCTGTGTATGATTTAACTACAAGTCATTGAACCATAATTCTACCAAAGTCTTCCATCTACAGACTGTAGTTTCCCATCTCGCAAATTTGATGCCCATATGACACATTTGTTGTCGAAAATTTCAGTTTGAAAACCACCTTCAATTCCATCATTGATTCCCCCCTTTGTTAGATAAAAGGAGAGACCACAAGTGGTTTCACGAACCATATTGGTTTTTGAACTCCACCCCCCCTTAAGGTGCATAAGTGTTACATCATTGTACTCCCCCCTCTATGCTCAAGAGAGTACCATACTTGTTCCATTTGTGTACAACACAAAGCAGGCATGTGGAAACAACCACATGTTGTCTCATCCCATGAGGGACATGCTTAAAAGCTACGCCATAAGCGGAGCACTTTGGACTTATATACCCTTATTTTAGGACCTACATAAAAGGCTATGTGTTGCAATATTTGTCTTGATGCGATATTGAATATTTCTACGATAAGACTTATATAATCACTTGGTTGTTTATGACCACTACCAAGGATCGATCCATGCATAGTGAATATTCAATATTCTAGGTTTATTTAATGTTGAAATTTTGTCTAAAGAATGGTAATACTTGGCACAATGCTCGCAAGGATGGATATCAAAACACTTATTCTTCATGTGACCAACTTGACTGCAATGAGTGCAGGCATATCATCCAACTTGTGGGCTTCAAGCCCCTATGAAGGTCCAAGTGACCTTGTTCCACCATCAAAAAGCTTTCACCTGGCACGGTCTTGTAAAGACAAACAAGTACGCTCTCCAAGGGTCCACAAGTCACACATATCATTCCAAGTAAGCCATATCTAATAAACGAACCACCCAAACATGTGAATAAAATCCCCCCTTTTCAAAATAAACAAATGCTCAAAGACCTTATACAAATTTCCAAATTTAGGTATGGGAGGGTTGTGTTGGTGCCCTATTGGGTAGATCATTCCCCAAGTCAAGGAGTGTTTTCCAAGAAGACTCTCTTGAATTCATGTACAAGAGCATGAGGTGGATGGGGGTGTAGCTTTTGGGCATGGGGTTTCTTGACATACAAGGGCTCATATTGTCTCATTTATGGGTGCCTTTGTAGAGGGCATGTTGCATCCTCGTTCGCAATGGAACCTTTTTACAAGCCCTTTATTTGCCATTAATTTATTAGGGTCCAAAGAATTGAGTGATATGTGCAATGGAAAGTAAGGAGCACCACAATTCCACTTGAATCTAGGAACACAAAGAGTGTCATGTGCAAGGAAAGTAAAAGACACCGCAAAATGCATTTCCTCAACAATCAGGACATTTATTTAATTATGTGTTTTATTTTACAAGTCCTTGAATCTTGTGGAAAAACATTTCATTCCTCTCATGACCTTAGGGCAAGCAGCTAGAGGATATTATACAAATTTTATCTTTTTCCAGCTACAAGCCTATGGGCCTTTAGCCCATTCTTCCCATGAAATGAGATAGAAGCCTTTCTTGGGTCAATATGCCCAAAGACCCAAAATATGAGGAAATGAAAGGGAAGAAGTGTGGAAAGTGATAAGTATGTGCGGGAATGGTATGATGACCCTTCAAGGAGACTCCATAGTAGCAATCCATTTCCTTAGGTGACCCACTTAATAGGACAACATGTCAACCACCAAGGTCAAATGAGGCAAAAGGCATAATTTCCAAGCAAGCATTTTCAAAGTCAAGAAAGGATCTTTTGCAACATGTTCAAATGCTTCAATTATTAAAATGACACTTACCATGAGACCGAACTTGTTACCTCATGAAGTAAGACTTGTTGTCCTCTGTAGGCCAAGTTGGTGTGGTAGATGTTGTTGCTGCCAATCAATGTTGATGTGTGATAAGAGGAGGGGCTTTGTCTGCTCATTTGGCTCTCGACACTCCATGTCTGCAACTTGCAGGCCTCGAGACATCATCTCCTTAGTTACCCCTAGAAATGGGGGGTAACATTTGGCCCCTACATGGGGACATGTGCTCGCCATAGAGTGCATGCGGACCTCATCACCTCCTGGTAAGACTTGTTCCTAGACACACTTAAACAAAAATGTTGGATATCAAAGGTGGCTCACTCACCCCTTTATTCATATGATCAAAAAATTTAAAAATCCAACTATGCATTAAAAAGAAAATTTTGCATTTTTTCAAAAATATCTAACTAACATGTAATATGATTCAAGCAAATGTAGTAAATAAAAAATGCACAGATGCAATAATGCAATATGTAAATAAAGTATGAACATGCAAATATACATAAATGCAACTAAACTACCATGAAAACACAAATGCAAATTCAAGAAAGCAAATGACCTACCTACTTACCTAGGGCCCGAGGCCTGTAGAGATCAAGTGCTTAGTGATATCAGGTGAAATCGTACAACCAGTGCAACCACATGCTTAACATATCATCAATGTATCTCCCCCTGTGCTTAATTATGTAATATAATAAATATAATTCAAGGACATAATAATCATGAGCATAAATAAACACATAATCAATCATGAAATGAAACTCTTGGAGGTGGGTGGGAGGGAGACAATCCTGCTAGAAAGAATAACCACTCAAAAATACTCACTCCGAATACCAGTGCTTGTTGAAGACTGAGAGGAGACAAGAGATCGAAAGAAAACTACATGGCTTCCCCAAAAAGAAGACAAACGATAAGGGACAACTTCTTGTCTTGAGAAAGAAGTCCTCCTGCTTCTGAAAAAATGTTTCCTTTTCATCTACATATCCTTGTAAACATCCCCATGATGAAAATGTTGTTTCTCAATAGTGTGAATCTTTGATTGTTCTGGGCTGACCAGGGTCTCATGTCCATCAAAATTTGAATGCAAGGATGGTGGAATATCTTCCTCATATAACCAATGTGAATGCGTAAAAGAATATGGATCACAACTCCTAAGGCATGACCGGTAATCATCATGAGTACCTTGTAACAAGCCATATCTAAGTGGATGAAAACTATCTGCAACCATATCATTGTCAAGTTGTTGAATAACTGGATCATCTGAGAGTAACACGTCATCATTTTTCATTTGAAAACTGTTGTAAATGGGATCTCCATAAAAAATTAAACAACTCACATCCCATCTATGCCTCCCAATATATATGAAATTACCAATGTGATGATCAACCATGTCGGAGGGGTCCTCCACGAAAACACCTGTATCATTGAGACTAATCACTTCTTCAAGTGCAGGAGGAAAGAAAGGCTGGACAACTTCATCTTCATCCAGCGGGAGAATGGATACTGATGTCTCATCTAGGTTCCCAACATGTTGCACTTCACCGGAACCTTCTTCTTCTTAGCAACTCTCTTGATGGACTTGTTCTTTAAGTGCTTCTTTTGCGGAGGGTGGATGATGTTCCTTTTTAGTTTTACATTCTTCAATTATCGTCTCATCATCCACTAGGAAACCTTCTCTGTAAAGAGTGTCCTTGAGCTCTTGGAGAGTAACTTACAAATTCTGAGTGGCAAGGCCCCAACACCTGAGAAATTTTTCCACAAGCCTTGTGGAGGAAAGTATGCTCCTCAGATTGCATGAATGTATGAGCCACTTCTTTTGTCTTAACTCTAGAGATGCTACAAACAATTACATTAGTATATCATCATGTAATACATTCAATGTTGAAGCATATTTCATATAATTCACAACATGGGTGACTACTAGGGTGGATAATTCTATTAGGAAATAGAATACTTCCCTGCTAAACATAGTAGAAGAGAGGAAGAAATATTTAAGCTAGAAATCAAAGGACAAATCAAACACACAATACAATGAGATTTTACCCTGGAAATCCAAACGGGAAAACCAACATTCCTAGAGTATCTTGCTCCCTTGTTGTTTTATTCATTCATAATAAAAGGTTACATGCCTAGTCTTGGTCCACACATAAGATACAATCGACATCATACCTTCTTGCTTTACACAGGGACAACCTTGTATCCAATTCGGCTTACATCAACATAACCAACAACCTCTATAATGATTAATCTCAATATTAGCTTTTACAACATTACAACACACCTTATTTATAGGATTTACAGTAGGAAAAACCTTAAATAAAGGTGCCCACAAATGGTTACAAATCCACACAGATCATTGACTATAAATCCTGTGAATCTCGAGATTCTGTTACATTTGACTACCAAGTCGGATTACCAGTCGACCTTCATTCAGTCTTCAATTGGTTTCGATGAGACCACCTATTGACCTCTTGTCGATTGACCTCTTCGACTTGTTTTCAATTACTTCGACTTTGAATTTGCCTAGTCAATCTACCTTGACCTTTGAATTTCATTGCCAGTCGATCCACCTCAAATATAATTTCACTACAAAGAACATAACAGCCCAACGTTCTCCCACTTGTTGTCTTCTTTGTTGAAACCAGGAGCTTCTTGAACTTTTGTTCATAGATCCAGGGAAGCAATGCCCATTTCCTCTCTGCACCAAGGGAAATTCACAATCCTCATAGACTTGGTCAAAGAGTCTATTATGTTTTCTAATGTGTCTACTTTCTCCAATAACACCTTGTTTCTTTCCACCATATCTCTCACGAAATGGTATTATACATCAATATGCTTAGTCTTGGAATGATAAGTTGGGTTCTTTGATAGAAATATTGTTCTTTGACTGTTGCAACTTATCTCCATAGATATTTTCTCAAACTCGATCCCTGAACACATTAGTTGCAACCATATTGCTTCTTTTCTGCCATGTATTAAACTTTTGTTGTTGATAAGGCTACTACCGCATGTCGCTTACTCATCCAGCTGATTGCTTGACCGAGCATCTTGAACACATATCCACTAGCCAACCTTCATTGATCCAAATCTCCAGCCCATTCGGCATCAAAAAATCCATGTACATCTACTTCTCTATCATTTCCAAGCTTCCCTTGGTAGCATATAGAATAGTCTTTTGTGCCAAAAAATACCTGAATACTCTCTTGATAGTTGTGTAGTGCTCCTTTCCAGGTGTCAACATGTATCTTCTCAACACTCCCATTGCATGGGAAATGTCTGGTCGAGTGCATACCATCACATACATTAGACTACTAACAAAAATTGCATACGGGACACGTTCCATATCCGTTATTTCTTCCAGTGTCTTTGGACACTGTTTAACAATTAGCCTTACTCCAACAAGAATTGGCACCTTTACAAGTTTGCAATCCTACATGTTGAATTGTTTCAAAATTATTTCAATATAATTTTTCTGGTTCAACTAGAGCTTCCTAGTTGCTCAATCTCTCTTGATCTCCATTCCCAGAAAGAAGTTCGTTGCATCGAGGTCCTTCAAGTCGAACTTGGAGGATAGTTGTTTCTTCACCTCCTTTGTTGCATCCGCATTATTTCCAATCAGTAACATGTTTTTTTTTTTTTTAACTAGAACGGTTATGCTGCATTAATCGGCTTTCAGGCAAGCCTGAATC
>JASDQU010883258.1:35536-47256 GCA_032191745.1 Picea mariana
TCTAAAGAAATTGAGCATATAATATGAGGACAACAACACACCAGACAAGACAAGAGACACAAGAAGTGGAAAAAAAGGCATCAAGCCTTATTCACAACATTGTATTCATTGTAATGATACAACTATATAATACAATAATTAAACCACCTCAAATTCTCTCACATTGACACCTCATTGGGAGATAAGGTAGGAGGAGGCAAAGTAGGAATCTAGAAACACACTTAGAATAAAAACTATATCCTTAAATGTGAAATACATTAGGTGGTTCTAGGACTCATGCTTATGTATGAGTGAGAGGATAACATTCCCCCCCTCAATCATAATTATGAACAATAAAATGGTATTATCTCTAAGTCTTAATGTTGAAACTCTTGAGTTGAGCCTCAATGAAAAATTGTCTGAAAAACCGCCAAATATGGATGCTGATAACTCTGGAAAATCCCACTATGTAACCATGTGAGCCAAAATGTCTGTAATTTGTTCATTGATGTGAACTCCAATATGATGAGAGTGAAACAAGAGAAGTGAATCAGCTACAAGTCTGACAGATGCTTGAAAATGCTTGACAACTCAATCAAATTCTAAGTTGTAATGCAGAAGGATCCAATTTTCCTCTGCTATGTCGAATGACCATCAAGGTGAACAAAATGTCCACATCATTGCTCTCAAAATCAACATCCCAATCATGTATCATGTGTATGATTTAACTGCAAGTCATTGAACCATAATTCTGCCAAAGTCTTCCATCTATAGACTGTAGTTTCCCATCTCGCAAATTTGATGCCCATATGACACATTTGTTGTCGAAAATTTCAGTTTGAAAACCACCTTCAATTCCATCATTGATTCCCCACTTTGTTAGATAAAAGGAGAGAACACAAGTGGTTTCACGAACCATATTGGTTTTTGAACTCCACCCCCCCTTAAGGTGCATAAGTGTTACATCATTGTACTGCCCCCTCTATGATCAAGAGAGTACCATACTTGTTCCATTTGTGTACAACACAAAGCGGGCATGTGGAAACAACCACATGTTGTCTCATCCCGTGAGGGACATGCTTAAAAGCTACACCATAAGCGAAGCACTTTGGACTTATATACCCTTATTTCATAACCTACATAAAAGGCTATGTGTTGCAATATTGGTCTTGACGCGATATTGAATTCTACGATAAGACTTATATAATCACTTGGTTGTTTATGACCACTGCCAAGGATCAATCCATGCATAGTGAATATTCAATCTTCTAGGTTTATTCATTGTTGAACATTTGTCTGAAGAATGGTAATGCTTGGCACAATGCTCACAAGGATGGATATCAAAACACTTATTCTTCATGTGACCAACTTGACTGCAATGAGTGCGGGCATATCATCCAACTTGTGGGCTTCAAGCCCCTATGAAGGTCCAAGTGACCTTGTTCCTCCATCAAAAAGCTTTCACCTGGCACGGTCCTGTAAAGACAAACAAGTACGCCCTCCAAGGGTCCACAAGTCACACATATCATTCCAAGTAAGCCATATCTAATAAACGAACCACCCAAGCATGTGAATAAAATCCCCCCTTTTCAAAATAAACAAATGCTCAAAGACCTTATACAACTTTCCAAATTTAGGTATGGGAGGGTTGTGTTGGTGCCCTATTGGGTAGATCATTCCCCAAGTCAAGGAGTGTTTTCCAAGAAAACCCTCTTGAAGTCATGTAAAAGAGTATGAGGTGGATGGGGGTGTAACTTTTGGGCATGGGGTTTCTTGACATACAAGGGCTCATATTGTCTCATTTATGGGTGCCTTTGTAGAGGGCATGTTGCATCCTCGTTCGCAATGGAACCTTTTTACAAGCCCTTTATTTGCCATTAATTTATTAGGGTCCAAAGAATTGAGTGATATTTGCAATGGAAAGTAAGGAGCACCAAAATTCCACTTGAATCTAGGAACACAAAGAGTGTCATGTGCAAGGAAAGTAAAAGACACCGCAAAATGCATTTCCTCAACAATCAGGACATTTATTTAATTATGTGTTTTATTTTACAAATCCTTGAATCTTGTGGAAAAACATTTCATTCCTCTCATGACCTTAGGGAAAGCAGCTAGAGGATATTATACAAATTTTATCTTTTTCCAGCTACAAGCCTCTGGGCCTTTAGCCCCTTCTTCCCATGAAATGAGATAGAAGCCCTTCTTGGGTCAATATGCCCGAAGACCCAAAATATGAGGAAATGAAAGGGAAGAAGTGTGGAAAGTGATAAGTATGTGCGAGAATGGTACGATGACCCTTCAAGGAGACCCCATAGTAGCAACCCTTTTCCTTAGGTGACCCACTTAATAGGACAACATGTCAACCACCAAGGTCAAATGAGGCAAAAGGCATAATTTCCAAGAAAGCATTTTCAAAGTCAAGAAAGGATCTTTTGCATCATGTTCAAATGCTTCAATTATTAAAATGACACTTACCATGAGACCGAACTTGTTACCTCATGAAGTAAGACTTGTTGTCCTCTGTGGGCCAAGCTGGTGTGGTACATGTTGTTGCTGCCAATCAATGGTGATGTGTGATAAGAGGAGGGGCTTTGTCTACTCATTTGGCTCTCAACACTCCATGTCTGCAACTTGCAGGCCTCGAGACATCATCTCCTTAGTTACCCCTAGAAATGGGGGGTAACATTTGGCCCCTACTTGGGGACATGTGCTCGCCATAGAGTGCATGCAGACCTCATCACCTTCTGGTAAGACTTGTTCCTAGACACACTTAAAAAAAATGTTGGATATCAAAGGTGGCTCACTCACCCCTTTATTCATATGATCAAAAAATAAAAAAATCCAACTAATCATTAAAAAGAAAATTTTGCATTTTTTCAAAAATATCTAACTAACATGTAATATGATTCAAGCAAATGTAGTAAATCAACAATGCACAGATGCAATAATGCAATATGTAAATAAAGTATGAACATGCAAATATACATAAATGCAACTAAACTACCATGAAAACACAAATGCAAATTCAAGAAAGCAAATGACCTACCTACTTACCTAGGGTCCGAGGCCTGTAGAGATCAAGCGCTTAGTGATATTAAGTGAAATCGTACAACCAATGCAACCATGTGCTTAACATATCATCAATGTATCTCCCCCTGTGCTTAATTATGTAATATAATAAATACAATTCAAGGACATAATAATCATGAGCATAAATAAACACATAATCAATCATGAAATGAAACTCATGGAGGTGGGTGGGAGGGAGACAATCCTGCTAGAAAGAATAACCACTAAAAAATACTCACTCTGAATACCAGTGCTTGTTGAAGAATGAGAGGAGACAAGAGATCAAAAGAAAACTGCATGGCTTCCTCAAGAAGAAGAAAAACGATAAGGGACAACTTCATGTCTTGAGAAAGAAGTCCTCCTACTTCTGAAAAAATGTTTCCTTTTCATCTACATATCCTTGTAAACATCCCTATGATGAAAACATTGTTTCTCAATAGTGTGAGTCTTTGATTGTTCTAGGGTGACCAGGGTCTCATGTCCATCAAAATTTGAATGCAAGGATGGTGGAAGATCTTCCTCATATAACCAATGTGAATGCGTAAAAGGATATGGATCACAACTCCTAAGGCATGATTGGTAATCATCACGAGTACCTTGTAACAAGCCATATATGAGTGGATGAAAACTATCTGCAACCATATCATCACCAAGTTGTTGAATAACTGGATCATCTGAGAGTAACACGTCATCATTTTTCATTTGAAAATTGTCGTAAATGGGATCTCCATAAAAAATTAAACAACTCACATCCCATCTATGCCTCCCAATATATATGAAATTACAAATGTGATGATCAACCATGTCGGAGGGGTCCTCCACGAAAACACATGTATCATTGAGACTAATCACTTCTTCATGTGCAGGAGGAAAGAAAGGCTGAACAACTTCATCTTCATCCAGCGGGAGAATGGATACTGATGTCTCATCTAGGTTCCCAACATGTTGCACTTCACCGGAACCTTCTTCTTCTTAGCAACTCTCTTCATGGACTTGTTCTTTAAGTGCTTCTTTTGCGGAGGGTGGATGATGTTCCTTTTTAGTTTTACATTCTTCAATTATCGTCTCATCATCCACTAGAAAACCTTCTCTGTAAAGAGCGTCCTTGAGCTCTTGGAAAGTAACTTACAAATTCTGAGTGGCAAGGCCCCAACACCTGAGAAATTTTTCAACAAGCCTTATGGAGGAAAGTATGCTCCTCATATTGCATGAATGTATGAGCCACTTCTTTTGTCTTAACTCTAGAGATGCTACAAACAATCACATTAATATATCATCATGTAATACATTCAATGTTGAAGCATATTTCATATAATTCACAACATGGGTGACTACTAGGGTGGATAATTCTATTAGGAAATAGAACACTTCCATGCTAAACATAGCAGAAGAGAGGAAGAAATATTTAAGCTAGAAATCAAAGGACAAATCGAACACATAATACAATGAGATTTTACCCTGGAAACCCAAACGGGAAAACCAACATTCCTAGAGTATCTTTCTCCCTTGTTGTTTTATTCATTCATAATAAAAGGTTACATGCCTAGTCTTGGTCCACACATAAGACACAATCGACATCATACCTTCTTGCTTTACACAAGGACAACCCTGTATCCAATTCGGCTTACATCAACATGACCAACAACCTCTATAACGATTAATCTCAAGCTTATCTTTTACAACATTACAACACACCTTATTTATAGGATTTACAATGGGAAAAACCTTAAATAAAGGCACCCACTAATGGTTACAAATCCACACAAATCATTGACTATAAATCCCATGAATCTCGGGATTCTGTTACATTTGACTACCAAGTCGGATTACCAGTCGACCTTCATTCAGTCTTCAATCGGTTTCCATGAGACCACCTATTGACCTCTTGTCGATTGACCTCTTCGACTTGTTGTCAATTACTTCGACTTCGACTTTTCCTAGTCAATCCACCTTGACCTTTGACTTTCACTGCCAATTGATCCACCTCAAATATACTTTCACTACAAAGAACATAACAACCCAACATTCTCCCACTTGTTGTCTTCTTTGTTGAAACCAGGAGCTTCCTAAACTTTTGTTCACAGATCCAGGGAAGCAATGCCCATTTCCTCTCTGCACCAAGATAAATTCACAATCCTCATAGACTTGGTCAAAGAGTCTATTATGTTTTCCAATGTGTCTACTTTCTCCAATAACACCTTGTTTCTTTCCACCATATCTCTCATGAAATGGTATTATACATCAATATGCTTAGTCTTGGAATGATAAGTTGGGTTCTTTGCTAGAAATATTGTTCTTTGACTGTTGCAACTTATCTCCATAGCTCTTTTCTCAAACTCGATCCCTGAACACATTCGTTGCAACCATATTGCTTCTTTGTTGCCATGTATTAAGCTTTTGTTGTTGAGAAGGCTACTACCGCATGTCGCTTACTCATCCAACTGATTGCTTGACCGAACATCTTGAACACATATCCACTAGCCAACCTTCATTGATCCAGATCTCCAGCCCAGTCGGCATCAAAAAATCCATGTACATCTACTTCTCTATCATTTCCATGCTTCCCTTGGTAGCATATAGAATAGTCTTTTGTGCCAGAAAAATACCTGAATACTCTCTTGACAGTTATGTAGTGCTCCTTTCCAGGTGTCAACATGTATCTGCTCAACACTCCCACTGCATGGGAAATGTCTGTTCGAGTGCATACCATCACATACATTAGACTACTAACAAAAATTGCATAGGGGACACGTTCCATATCCGCTATTTCTTCTAGTGTCTTTGGACACTGTTTAACAATTAGCCTTGCTCCAACAAGAATTGGCACCTTTACAGGTTTGCAATCCTACATGTTGAATTGTTTCAAAATTATTTCAATATAATTTTTCTGGTTCAACCAGAGCTTCCTAGTTGCTCAATCTCTCTTGATCTCCATTCCCAGAATGAAGTTTGTTGCATCGAGGTCCTTCAAGTCGAACTTGGAGGATAGTTGTTTCTTCACCTCCTTTGTTGCATCCGTGTTATTTCCAATCCGTAACTTGTCATCAACATACAAAGCTACATATACGAAAGGCCCACCTTCTTATTTGGAATATATGCAGTGATCATATTTGCTTCTCACAAATCCCAAACTAAGAATGTATGTGTCAAACTTTTAATACCACATCCTTGGTGATTGCTTTATACCATAAAGGGATCTTTTCAACTTGCATACCAAATCTTTCTTTCCCTGTACTAAAAATCCTTCAGGTTGTTTCATGTAGATTTCTTCTTCCAGGTCCCCATGTAGGAACATTGTCTTCACATCCATATGTTCTATTTCCAGATCAAATGTTGCAACAAGGGAAAAAATCTCACCGAAGTCAACTCCTTCAACTTGGGCATATCCTTTTGCTACTAGTCAAGCTTTGAATTTCATGACTTGACCTGTTACACTCCTCTTCTTCTTAAATACCCACTTACTATTGACAAAATTTCTTCCACTAGGTAATTGGACTAAGTCCCACATCTCATTTTTGTGCAAGGATTCCATTTCTTCGACCATGGCATCTTTCCAAAGTCTCTCCTCTGTCGACTCAATTACCTCCCTAACCGACTTGGGCTCCTCATTAGTGGAAGTCAACACAAATTCAGAACGGAATTCGGGCAGACTATACCTTTTGACTGGTTTTCTTACTCGTTCATACCTCCTTACAACCAGGGTCATTTGTTCCAGCTCTTCATTTGATTCAATCAAATCATCTGAATCATCTGAATCATCTTCTTCTTCGTTCCTTAGTTCAAACCTCACCTTCTCTGGATTATTATATGTTTGAACCATCACTTTAGATTCATACTTCCTTCCAAATTTTCTTAAGACCACATCTCGACTATACATTGTTTTCCTTGATGCATGATCCCAAAGCTTAGATCCTTTCATTCCTTCTTTGTATCCAATGAAAATACATTTGGCTGCCTTCTTGTCCAACTTAATTCTCTTTTCTTTGGGAACATGAACAAATGCAGCACAACCAAATACTTTAAGATGTGAAACCAAAGGGGTTGCTACTTGTCTTCTTCTCTTCTTGCAGGTGCCTTTACATATTTATGGTTATGCTTCAGACATAAGTGTGGATAAAGTGTCCAACACTTCTCTATCTGATGTCCACTCTTATAAAAATAGGGAAAAGTGTCTTGTTCCCATCTTGGAACCATGATCCCTTCTTTTCATCCCCTTCCTTTGTTTTGAGAAATGACCTTTACCTTTAACATTCTTCTTGGATGAACTTTCTTGCATAGGCTGTCTTCTTCAACATTTCTCCATATTATGGTTACTAGTTCCAAAGGAAGCACATGGATACGTAGACCATTTATTCTTATCAATTTTACAAGTGGGAAATGTCTTCATTCCCTCTTTAGAACGTACATATTTTTCTAGAGACGTATTACATATGTTACCTTTCCCTGGGCCAGAAGGTAAGACTAATTGTTTATGAAAAACCTCTTCATTTGAAGTTCTTCTTATTTCATCTGTCCTTGAGCATTCTCCATCTTGACGAGAAAAAGAATAATACGAAGAATCATATTTCTCTATCATGCCCTTTGAAGGATATAGTTTCTCTTGCATCCGAGACTTTACATTCTCTACTTGCCAATCTTCATGGAATGGTGCTAGTGATGCCAATACTTGATCCTTAGTTTGCAACTTCCTTGCCAACTCATGAAAAATACCTCTATGGAATTCCTCATGACACATCAATCGATCTCGAAGCTTTTGATTCTCTTCCTGAAGAGATTGTAGTTGCATCCTTAATTCAAAATTCTCCTTCTAAATTTGTCGGTTAATGTTCTTTTGTAGCCTTACATTCATGAGAGCTTTACTCATTTTTTCCTCTCAACAAGAGACTTAGAAACCTTCACCAACTTAATTCTTGGACCTCTTCACATAAACTTGCAAATACATGTCAAAATTAACTCTGATACCACTTGATCTGAAAAACCTTAGATACCAATCTTAATATTTAAAAACCCATTTTAGCATCTAACTTGATTCAAAATAATTCTTGATCATATTGAGGTGATTTGTAGAAAAATGATGATGTGCTTATTATCCAAAATCTCATAAAATAATGATTAATTTGAAGAATTATGAGATAACATAGCAAAAAATAAAAGAACTCAAATAAACAATATTGATGACATAGTTAAATTCATATTCAAAGTTCCTTTCAAACCAATAAGACTGCTCCTCATAATCTCAAAATGTCAAATTACAATACAACATGGACTTACAAAGCCAATTTGAAGGAATCTCTTCAATTCTGCCGCTCAAACTCAAATATAGAGTTTACCATTGAATTCCTTGTAAAATTCTGAGAAAAATGAGTATAAATTCGACCATATTCTAAACTGGCTTAATTTGACCCTCTTTACACGCCAAACGATGCACTATGGTGCTCATTAATGACAATCTGGAGTAAGACTTTCAAATACAACATCTTAGCACAAAGATAACATCATTGTCGTACTCCTCTCGAGAAAACGAGAAAAATGAGTATAAACATGCCTATGTTTGGACAAAGTACCTCATGGCACACAATTCTATGCAACACATAAACTTGGGTTTCTCTTGGCACACAAATCTATGCATTCATACCATACCTCCTCCTTGGGATCCATTCCACCTCGATATTTGTGCATGTCTTCGGATGTGTGTAAACCTCGGTCCTTCCACCCATTAAATAAGCCATGGGCCCAAACCTCCCCCCCGAACTCTGTGGCACACACATTAAATATACTTAACTTCATTTACCCCCCCATAGAGCATCGATGGTGCATTGGTTGGGGCATTGGAATAATATATGGTGGGTTGGGGTTTCAAGCCCTGTCGACCTTGCCGTTGGTTAATCTTTTGATTGAATCATCGTTTAATATAGTATATGTGTTGGCGCATATATTGATTTTCGTGGACTTTGGTTTAAACATTGATATATATTATACCATAGGTCAGGGGGTCCGCCCCCCGATCTTTTAAACCCCAAACTATATAGTTTTCGACCTTAAATATATTTCATATCATACATATGTTAAGTCTCATCGTGTAGTATAATGGTAAGGTGTTGGATTTACATGCGTGAGGTTGAGGGTTCGACTCCGGTCGACCCATAAATTTTTTAATAAACCTTAACCATAGAAGACTAATGGGAGGCTACCATGTGGCATTGATCCAGGTGGATATTGGTGGCCACCCACCTATTCCAACTGGCTCCTCGTGTCCATTTTTGTTCAACACGTTCTTCTGTACTACTTTGTAATTGTGGTTTCTACAATTTTCGAGCTTTTTGAATCCCCACCCATCGTCCAGGTGGATACGGGTGGCCTCTCACCTAATCCAACTGGCTTATTTTGTATGTTTTCATGTCAACACACCTTGTTGTACTTTGAGGGTCATTTTGGGGCCCTAAACGTTGTTTTTTTGGCTCACCACGGTGAAATTGTAGATGGAGTCAAAATTTGATGGTGGAATGTGTAGCTCTCTAAAAGACCTTTCCAACGTGCTATCACGCACCTAAAACAGAGGTCGTATGAAAAAGTTACGACCCTTGGAAGTTGAGGTACCAAATTACGCCAACTTACCAATAGGGCCCACATGAATTTTGGCGTTTCACCTTCTATGGTTAGGTTTTTGGATGTCTAGGGCTTTGGCATTCATGAGTAATATCAAAAATGCCCCTGGAGCCTCATTGTAAACCATTATGCTCAGACGGATGCACATAGCAGCCACATCTCTTCTCAAAGATAGCTACCACCATTCGAGCAAGTGTTTCAATTCTGCGGTTTTACAGTTTCATCCTATTTCATTATTTAATAGAAGATATTGTTCACTGGATATTTGTGTTATTCTTCATATCTATGTTTTTATGGTATTCAGTATGTTAATCAATTCGTTTCACTCCTAAATCTGAATTAGTGGTATCAGACTGGTCTGCTCTTCATTTTTTTTTCTCAGTGCATGTCCTCGACAAGATATGGGTACAACAAGTTGGGACTCGAACCAATCGAGCCATTACAAGATCGGTCGCACCGAGCCCGACAACAACCTATGGGGGATGAAAAGAAAGAAGATGGAGCAGGAAATCCTATTAAAATGTTGCTCGAGGAAGCCCTCGCGCGGCAAAGGAACAAAATGATGGACAACTTCACACAGATCCTTCGATGGCTGCCCACAGGAGAAGCATCTTCATCAAGCGGCCATGCAACCCCCTTCAAGGTACATGTAAATTTTGATATTCTATTATTTGAAGGACTGATAGACGAGGATGTTGTAGTTAAATGGTTGAATCTGATCCAAGGATATTTTTCGGTCCACAATTTTTCCGATAGGGTAAAGATCACTTTTGCACTCCTCAAGGCCATTCCCCATGTTAAATACTGGTGGGATACTTACTTTGAGCAAAGGGTTGTGGAGGAATCTACAATGTTTTTTGTGGCCACTACATGGGATTCCTTCCAGGATGCCATTAAAGAACAATACTACCCTGTTGGAAGCTACGAGGACCAGTACACCAGATAGACCACCCTACGTCAAGAAAGGGACCAAACAATACTAGATTTCACCAATATTTTCCATACCCTACGCACCAAATTGGGTATCAAAGACTCTAAGAGTCATCTGGTGCTCAAATACCGTGGTTGTTTGCATACATACATTCAAATAGAAATGGAGTTCTTGGACATCGCCTCATTGGGCACGACTTATAGATACGCTGTGAAGATCGAGCAAAAATTTAAGCAAAAAAGACAAGAGTTTGGATCTGCAAACCCCTCACAGGTGAAGCAGGGAAAAGGTAGCCCCAACCCACACAACAAGGAACCAAGTCAATATGGACACCCTCAGGACAACCAATCCAAGCCGCAACACAAAAAGTGCAATGAGAAGACGAAGAAGGACACGGGAAAATGGTGTGAGTACCATAAAATTCCTTGGCACAACACTGAAGAATGTCGCTCTAAGCAGTCCCTCGTGGTTGAGCTGAAGGATTTCGAGTCAAAGGCTGATTCGGATTCTGAATCAAATTCTGAAGGAGGGAGGCAGATTATCGATGCTGGACCTAGTTCCACTGCGCTACCACCAAAGTTCGGCGAAGCGAACCAGAAGAACTAGAAGAAGGGGAACACCTCTTTCACTCGCAGATGTGGGTCAAGGGGGCTCCACTTCATTTAAATGTCGAGAGTGGTAGTCAAAAGAACCTGATTTAAGAAGAGGTCGTCAAGTGATTGGACCTGCCAATGACACCGCATCTGCAACCCTACACCATCGGTTGGCTTCGCCAAGGAAGAGATCTTCGTGTTAGCCAACAGTGTCGTCTGCCCTATGACATCAAGCCTTTCAAAGATGAGGTACTGTGTGATATTTATACCCTTGAATTTTTTGATGTTCTTTTAGGACAACCATATTTTTGGAAGCGTCATGATGTGTATGATTCTAGACCCAACAATGTTATTTTTACTTTGGGTAGACAATTGTACAGGATCCCAGACGTAGTGCCGCCTACTGTTATTTCTTTAATCTTTGCTAAGCAATGCAGTAAGGTCATTTCACAGACCGGGAAGTTCGTCTTCTTTGTGATCTATGCTCACAGTAAGAAGAGGGTCACTGCCACATTTGTGGCCTCTACACAACGCCTCTCTTT